>QYTT01089751.1:84634-127002 GCA_006980735.1 Dasypogon diadema | reverse complement strand
CTCAACAGAGTGATGAAATTATTCACTATCGAAAGCTAAAGTTGTTTCATTACCATCAAGTGACAAATTTATTGCTTTCAAAATTCACCCTGGATATCGTCCATCACCTATACGACTATGTTGTGGTAATCAATGGTGCGTAAATGAGCGATAGCTAACGTCCAAGGATTCAATGCTATACTAATAATGAATTTATTACCGACTGTAAATGACGGCGCTATTGTTTCATCAGTTTCAATCAACAGCAGGCTACCTTTTCACAAAAAGGCTTTTCAATGAGAATGTAGGAAACTATAATTAAATAGGAGCTTTAGAGTGGGCATCACATCACAATGTGTAGATTAATTTCTTTTTAAAGTTTTTAAATACAAATGAACATAATTAGCTTCAAAATTTATTTAGTTAAATCGATACTTAAAAGTATTTTATGAATTACACTGGATATCAACAACAGGGGATACGTTGCGGGTATAGCATTCATATCTCTTCAAATTTTTCTTGAATAGGGCAACAATTTTGAGGAATAGTTTTTAAAAAACGCTACTTGTGACCTCCTGGTTCTTCGTGCGGATTATAACCTCCACGAAGCTGGCCACTAGCCCTCACTGGCCCTCGCTCTGCAGCATACTCCGCACCATGGTGCTAACCGGTTCAGAACCGACAATCCGTGGTTGCAATCCATCGTCCCCTCTCATCGCTGTCCCACGTCTCTTGCCACCTACTCATCGTGTGGGATCTTTCCTCCTTGCTGGCCTGCCTTCGCGCTAGCTCAGTTTTTCTTATGTAGATAGCCTTTCTTTCCATCGCAAGACGTCCAATTGGAATTACTCCCGCGATGATACTGACTGGCGGCTCCGAGACTGTGCGATATGCACAGGCCATCCTGAGGACGCCCGTCTTTGCACAGAGGCTAGGCGCTTCCTGTGCACCTCTACCTTCATTTGATCGCCCCATATTTCGGCTCCATATAGCAGTATAGACTGCGCTGTGCTCATAAGCAGACGTCGTTTCCTTGACTTTGGGCCGTTGGTATTTGCCACACTCCTACTCAAGAACGCAACCTGTCCGGCCGCTTTGCCCCCTGCACATTGGATCTGCTCCCCGAAAGTGAATTTGGAATCAATCATTGTTCCTAGGTACTTGGCTGTCGGTTTCGTCAGCACCTGCTCCCCGCTCACTTCCATGAGCAGGATAATCTTCTTCGTGGGGATGACTATCTCCGCCTTGGCTACGACCAGTTAAGATAACAGAAAAATCAAAAGGGGTTTTGCAAAATTCGCAGTATTCACAAAACTTTTAACATTTAGCTTTATTTTATACCGTTTTCCTTTTTTTATTAACCTGTACTAAGATTAAGTAAACAAAGATTTTGACAGCAGTTTATAATAGTTTTTTGGTTTAAAGACGATTTTTTTTTGTAATGGTGTAATCACGTTTAATATTCATCTAGAATTTTTTCCTAGCCTATTCGTGTTTTATAATACCTACAAAAATATAAGATATGTGCATATTTGGAGAATGAGCAATCAAAAAGTTTATTGGCTTAAAAACAATACTTCACATATTAAAGCCGTAAAATGTTTCTTTAATATCCTGTTTAAATTTCCCTGTTTACTTGATAAGTGTATCCTCTCTCAACGCCGACAATAAAGCACGATAAAATAAAATATAAAATAAATACCCATGTCAAGAACATTTAGAAAAGCCACTGCCATGACCTAAGGGACACTGGAATTTTTACGGGACAACTCTTTTCTCATAGATGCCAAAATGGGATGTAATAAAATTTCACCCCAAAATTTCCAAGAATATCCAAAACATATTTGGGGTATTCCTTTTAATAGAATCTGGGGAGATTTCACCCTTCACGCAGTACTAAATTGATCCCAATATTTACACTTCTAACTGGAGAAATGGGGCAATATTTGCGGTGTGGTGGGGAGTTTCCCCTTTAAAAGCCATCGTTAATAAAATTCCCATCTAAGCATGTAAATGCGCAGTTGAATCCAGGGTCACAAAACCCCTCGTTGGGATCCACCCCATGGATTTCCACAGATGTTTACAATTCAGTCAATATGATGAGAGGTGTAGGAGAACATGTGGTGTGGCTCGAACGTGATTCAAGTGAAAATGATTTATCGTGACTCGAATCGATGACCAACAAAAGCCTACAATGATGTGTTGGCTCTTGAGCAGCCTGAAATGAAAACAATATGGTCCAACGGAGCATTTGATGTTTTTCTCTTTTTTTAAAAAAGCACCACTTGTTATTTCCATTTATTTTTTATTTTCTATACCAAATGATTTGACACCGCTTTTCATAAGCTCACGTGCACACACATGATGGGAAGGAAGTGGCATCAAAAGTCATCTCGAACACGGTTCTGTAAAAACACTTCACTGGAGTGGAGAAGAAACCCATCTAACACTTGAAAAGAGGGGTTTTTCCTTCAAATAGTGTGGGAAAGACATGTTTACAATGTAAGTGTGGTTGAAAGGTGCCTTTTGTGTGCTCTGTAAGAGAATACTTTGCTAGGTTAGTGTAATAGGAAAAGAAAAACATAAATATTTATAGATTACAAAATATTCGAAAATGCGAAACCTTTTGTAAGATTATTTGTAGAGAATTTAATCTTAAAGTTAAATGAGGTATTATTTATATTTTGTTACATGGAATCGATGTATTTTTTTCTTAGAATACTGCCAGAAGGTGATTTACTTATTTCAATTTTTATTTGCGTGTCATTTCAGATACAATTGAAAACATCATTGTTTTATTGAGGGAATTTACAATCGATATAATTGTTGATAAAAGAAAAAAAAAGACTGATACCTTCCTATCTATCTTCAACAATATTGACGCACCAAAAACTTATTCATCTCAATTGAAAAAGATTACCTCTTGCAACGACGATCTTGATTTGGTCGTGATATATCCGGAAAAAATAATATGCAGAGTGTCCTGCCTTCAATTAATGGTTGATTGTGAGATGCAAATATAGAATGAGCCATGAATGTGATGAGCATTTCAGGGATCCTAAAATAGTCAATCTCATAATGTAGAAAAATTAGATGTGTTGGTCACATGTCCAGAACGAAAGACTACAAGCTCTTCCAAAACAAAATATGCAGCAATTTGACGGAGAAAAGGAACCTATCGTTCGTTGCATGTTTGTGTGAGAATATGCTCAAAATCGTAAGCTCGTGAGAGCCACAGTCATAGAGTCGTCTAACACTTTGTGATAGTATTCTTAGCAGGTGATAATTGTGATCACAAAAAAAAAACAGCATTAACTAGTTTTGCTTTATGCGCTATTGCATATTCGGATCAAAATTTACACTATATAGCCCATGTGGGCTAGGCTTTCCTGTATGTCCACGGCTAAAAGCTAAGGGAGCTTATATAGTCGGGCTCTCATCTATCAGATAACAGAACATGCCTATCATGGCTTAAGGGTGGTTTAATATCAAGGACGAAAGAGTTGGTTGTTAGTAGTACTTATTTTCTATATTACATATACAAGATCACCTGGAAAATCATAAAAGGTGTGATTAATACAAGACGATTTTCAAAAATGCTTTAAGACTCTGTGGCTGTGACTCGAATCATTTCCTCGTTAAAGAATCTCTCCGATAGTATCTTACTAATGTATGCATATATATAGAGAATAGTACGAAATGTAGCTTTTGATACCGTAAAATAGGCTGGGGATACGGTAGCAATACCTTACTAACGAAATCTGCATTTCTATCTAGATCTGTTGCCGAAATCAGATATAAAGTCAGGCTAAAATACGACGTGTTTCAACAAGAATGATTCACTTTTAAAACTAAATATGTTTGCAACCACGGATCCGAGATGAATACAACTTATACCACGTGAATTGCCGTAATCCAGAGTTGGATATGATCACCATTAAATGCCACTACTAGCTTTCAAACAGCCACTCTGATTAGTTATTTAGGAGATGACGACCCCACGGGACTGTACGACTTGGCACTACGCTGTAGGCCCACAAGATATCTATCACTCAGAGTACCAAACTAGAATTCCAGAGAGATCAATACAAAAGACAAAAAGTAGACATCTAAGTTTTTTTTTTAATCCACTACCACGCGAATAACCCCACGCTTTGCAGGGCATTTTTCAGTGTGCTATACTGAATTTTGTCGAATGCACTTTCAATGTCCATCAAAGCATCTAAAGCAACGCCTCCCTTATTCAGTTCCTTTTCTGCCACCCTCACAACGAATGTTTCGTTGATTTCACAGAATGCCGGTTTATGTTCCGGGAATGCTCCTTCAGCATCCATCAACATTCTTTTCATTATTTTTAACAGAAAAGATGTTAGGCTGACCGGCCTAAAGGATCTCTGTTCTCTGTAATTCCTTTTCGTTGGTTTTGGTAGAAGGATTACATTTGTTTTCCTCCGCTTTGCTGGTACTTATTCAGTCGCAAAGCATCCTTGCTCCAGCGTAGTAAGGCAGTTGGTATCCCATTCAGGCCTGGAGATTTGAAGGGCGCGAAGATGCATATGACTCCTTCCATTCCCTTTAAATTCGCCATCCTGTCCACGGGCGGCATCTCGATTTAATCTAGTGACCATGCGATTACGTATTGTCCTAGATTCATCCAAGTCATAGCTTCCGCGGAAGTACACTTGTTGTTTCCGCCATTTTTCCTGCCGCATTTCGAACAAGTCCAACTTTGGAGGAAGGGAAATTAAATACAACCCTCAAATACAAAATTATTAATGAGACCTATTTTTTTTTAAAAGAATTGTGTAAATATATTTGGAATTAATCTCACTGTTATGTTCCAATTTTTCACAACAATCGCGTAACTTTTGCATCAGTTCCAAAAATTGTCTGCCCATAAACAAACTCTCTCAAAGCATATTGATGACACCCTTTTTCCGATTATCCATTTCCTTTTTTCTTATACTTTCCTACAACACACGATGTTTACCCTTACTTTCATCCTTCCACTTCATTTCTACATCGAATTCGGGCACTAGATAAGCTCATAATGCTATGTCCAAGACACTACTGAAGCTAAACGTGCAAGATATGTGGCAGTACTTTGGTCAGTTTTGCTCTATTGGGTTTCAGATCGGTTTTTCATTTGAAATGGATTACTTGGGTGTGGTGCGATTCCTCCGGGAAAAATATATATTGAGCGTGGATATTTGCTAAAGAATTCCTACGGGAAGGAAATTATTTTTCTGGTAAAACATGTTTTCGACATCTATTCCGAGAAGCACAAAACCAAAACATATATGTCCCATTACAGGAAATTGAAAGAGAAAAAGTCTGTGAGGGGTGGATGCTTTAATATTTTCAGGATTTAAACATGTTGGCAACGAGCATTTACTGAGTCAGTTTTCAATTTTATGGAGGTTGTGAAAGTGCAATACTTTACTAACTGTACACTCAATTTGATAACAGGGTTGATTTGTAAAATAGTGGGAAAAAATAAGAACGAAAAGAGTTTAAAAAATTTGAAAGTGGATCATCTCCTTGTCTAATGAAGTGAGAAATACTATTGGGACGATGATGTCGTTTTTCAATCCCGGGGATACTTAAAGCGATACCTTGGGTTTCTTTTTACCAAAGCCTAGTAAAAGTCATGTATGCCTAGCTCTAACGTACTGCCTGGAAACAATGGCAACGTTATGATTAGTAATAATGGAGAAATATAATATCCAAGAAGGAAAGAATCTATAATTGGTTTAAACCAATTATGTTATACCCTAGATGTAGGGAAGAACAGAAAATAATGCATCTGTAGTTAACTGTCCACGGCTGGCCTTCAAATCTGCAGGCCTTCCTGTTATCCGCAACCTGTGGACGCACCCTTCAGCTTTTATTAGTTTACTTGACCTTGAAGCGACCCCTATAGATCGCTTTGTATGTGAATCACATACTCGAACGAAAAACTTTACGTCCTCTAAATTTTCGTTGTGAAAAATGAAGTTGACATGTAAGTGACCCTGAGTCAAGTGCCCTTTTTTGCCTTCCAACTTTTTTCCAAAACTTTTTTTTTATTGCATTCATAATATTTTATACTTGTATAAGTTATAATATCAAGTTCGTAATCATCAATCCAAAAACTCATAAATTTCTCATTTTACGAACATTTCATTAAAATATTAAGCAATTTTTTCCCTCATATTGGATCCGGCATTTTGATGTCAAGGACCTAAAGGCATACCCGTAACAAGATGATCGCCGACCCCACAGCTAGACTATTAATGCAGGAGCAAATCCAAGGGACGGCATTAGTATTCGCGATCAAGTACCGATTATATGTATGTACCATGGATCCAACGATTAGAAAGCCATATATGCCTAGCAGCCTAGCAGCCTTCATTAATCGTATCTGTTCTCAAATCCTGATGGCATACTCAAAGAGAGCCCATCTTACCAAACTATATCTAGGAAGATCTCGGCCATTTTCATATTCCCGAATTGGAGTGTTATTAATCCCGTAGGTTACCGGAGTAAAACCCTGGGGAGTGTCATCCAAAGAGCCAGAGACTCTTAGTACATAGAAATAGAATCTGTGAATTCGCGAGCTATACAAAAGATCCTAGGATAAGTAAAGTGATTGAATTACTGGAGTCGCTAATTGGCACGAAGAGAGTCAGCCGTTTAGGTAGCTCAGCGGTTAGAGCACCCGCTGGTTCGACTCCAGTCCCAGAGGCTGACCTTTTTTCGTGTCAATATTTCTTAGGATTATTAAAATACATACTTCAAAAATTTATCATCAATGAAATTTACATTTCTATTTAAATTCCAGGTCGAATATGATATCTTGCGTACACAGAGAGTTCAAAAGGAGTAATCATTAAAAATTTCTGCCAAAGTGTCAGTATTCAAAAATACCAAAAGCAATAAGACCTATCGGCTTAAGGCATAGTACAAAATTCTAACAAATCAAAAGGACACCTTTCCTTAATATGTATGATTGTAGTTTACATTTTTTTTAGTAAACTTCTAATATTAACAATATCCTATAATAATAAAATCTTGGTTCTTTTAAATACGTTTAGATACTTCGGCAGCTGATTGGTTTTCATTTCGTATCACAATATCTTAGATATTTATATGTTGCTAGTTCAGATAAATCCCTCTTTAATATATGACAAAGATGCTGTAAGATTTCATCATATTTAATCCAAGCACCATTTACATTTTGAAAAATTGATATGATATTCACTTTTGACTTAAATATCCACATCTAAAGCAGACAGTTAATATCTACTGACCAATCATCAGAATATCATTGAATATCTCCCATGGAATTGATATGGTTGAATGCTCTAAACATTTCTGGGTAATCCAAAGCTCTTATAAGTTCAGATGGAAGAAACTTTCTACACTGTACCCAAAAAATTTTGCTGACTTCAGATACTGGAAACTTTTCTCAAGACCTAAGATCAATAAAATGCTAACTCACTTCGAAGTTGGATTTCATGTCCTTCCCTGTCACATTTCAAACTAATTGGATGTTGGACTAATGGGAATTTCCGGTTGCTTTCATAAACTACGTAGAGAAAGAATTTATTGATTTGGGAAAAGTAGAAAGGAAGGATAATTAAAGTGCATTTGAAGTGTATATTGTTTGAAACGTAAACGTAAAAGGGAAACAAAAGGGGATTTCTAATGACATTGTGGTGAATTTAGTAAAGTGAAATGGTGACAAAAGAAGATAGTTTCCGTGTGCGAGTGTATAAATATCTTGATCGATACATTACGTAGGATATTTATTCATTTACTTTCCAGCAGGAAATGTAATCATTACTGAACTAATTCTGGAATCAATTCCAGCAAGGTGGACGTACTTACTAACTGGATTACAGATTCGATTACATTACCCACAATTGGATCTTGACTTTGAAAGAGAAGTGCATAAGTTGTTCTAACACTTCTTACACTTTTGCATTACTTGTGATATAATGTAATGCAAAGGGTAATGGCTGGTAGAACAAATTATACCAAACAGTATTTTTCCTTGTTTATTCTTTTAAAGCCGTGAAATATAAATTAATTTAATAATTATTTTTAGAAGCAATACTTTACGCGTGGGTTAGCGATCGTAAGCTTTAATCTATGACAGGATTCGGTTATTTAAATCGTGTATTAATAACTGGTAAGGATTATATAAAATTTGTTGATATGTTCCTATATGAAATTTTAAATATTTTCTAATCTTCTCTTAGTTTTATTCGAAACATCATAAAAAGTACATACAGCTGCAAAATACCTATGTGTGTCACCATCGTCAAGATTCATATTAACCTCTCCAAGACTGAGCCATACAAAACTGCTCATCTTAAAGGCAACTATGGGACATTAAATTGACCAGAAGTTTGTGGGATTTTCACAAAACATCTCAAAATTGTGTTGTGTGTGCAGAAGCAATGAAATTATAATTTCCCTGGTTCGGTAAGGTCACATCCTTCACATAAATGAGTCCAATTTATTGCTCTGTTTGCATGCATGAGATCACGAGGTCTGTTAAATTGTCCTTCAAGAAGATATATGGAAAGTCGCACACATTTCCCTGTTCGGGACCTATGCATACGGCTGAATGTGGGAGCTTTTGCCCACAGGAAGGCTTAAGTACTCCTGTTTATTTCCTCCGAAATAGGATGTCATTATACTTACCCATAAACATTCTGTATTTAATCAAGGACCCAAAAGATGCGATATTAGAGTTGTTGCTTTGTCAGCCTGACGTTCATTTTGTATACGATAAGAGGCTTACTTATAGAGTTTGGAATTTAATTTTGTAGTCAAATCCATTCATTGTGAAGAGAAAACTACACATAGTATCTAATTTTCAGTGACATTTGTGCAAAATATAAAAATTTTTGCTTCAAACAAAACCGAATGGGATTTCAAATATGCATTTTCATGGAATCTAAGCTGCAGGGGGGTGTATACAGCAAATTGAATCAAATCAAATTTTTAGTGGTGTTAAACACAGTCCAAAAGAATTTATAATGGTGAAAATGCAAGTGACTGAGGGGATGAAAGCAAGCCACCATTAATAAAAAAACTCCCCTATCACAGAAAAATTACACTTTGAGTTCCAGTGATTTTAATTAATTTAATGGATAGGAAAAAAAAATCTTTTTGGTATAATTTCAAAAGAATTACAGGTAATATGATAGTCTGGGGATTGCTTTAATTCACTTGTTTGGTAAATATGTCTGTAAATGTTGAATGTTTTACATAAAACAACTGAATTTTATCTCTGCGCAAATGCTTGCAGGAACCCTGAATTTTATGACCAAACAAGATGGGAGGCTGGTAAAGATAAAATTATTTGAGCTGTTTGTCGAAATTCGTCTCTCAATGTATCACTTTAGGTTTTATAATCCATTTTCTTCGTATTTATGATGCCTTTTATTTTTCTAACCGTTTAGGACTATTTATTGTAGAAGAAAACCGAATTTATGTATGTTAGGAGATCTTTTTGACTTGAGTTTTATACAGGAATGCAAATGAGCTATTTCAGAGACGACGTTACGTTCCCATACCTCATACCCAACTAGATGATTAAAATATTGAGTCATCCCATAAATGTTGCCATTTTTTTTACTACTTTATTTATTTTACAAAATTAAGGTATGCGTGTTAATGTGGGTTGAATATGGTGGAAGCGGCATCATTTCCCATTCAAACTCCTCCAGCTTCAGTAGCATCGTTGTTGATGTATGTGCCTAGCGTTATCTTGATGAATAAACACCTTTCGTCTTGAAAGCAAAGATGGTCGTTTTTCCTGCAGCTCTGTAGATCTCGTTATCGTCTGATTTGGGTTTAACAGCTCATAGCGGATTAAACCCTTAATATCCCACCAAAAGAGGGCATTACATGCTAGATGAAGACTTAATTTCGCCTGCGGTTCCGGGGTGTTTTCTTTGCTTATACACTATCTTCTGCGTTTGAAAGTTTTGTAGGGGAACCACTTTTTGTCAGCAGTCACTTTTCGGTCCAAAAAAAAGTTCACTCCTGGGACGTGAGAGCAAGGAGGAGCATACATTCACTCTCTATGCGTGACTAGACTCCGAAAGTTCGTGAGGAACCCATTGGCCAAACTTTCTGACTTTCCCGATGGCATGAATGGTCGAATGACCACATCCAAACTTCTTCGCTAGCTTCTCAACAGTTACGATGGGGTTTTGTTCCACAAGGATTCGCAGGACGTCCTCGTCATGCACAGATCTTCCAAGACAAGAGCGTACAAGATCCTTGAGTTCCAGAACTACCCATATCTGGAGTATCAAAAAGTAGTACGTAGAGGCATCCAGAAAAGCGAAAAATAAAAATCATAGTCTGCACAGTGCGTTTTGGTGAGAAGGAAAAAACTGCACAATTTAGAAGTCTGCAAATCCTTCGTGAAATGATTCATAATAGGATTTTGAAAAATTCCTATATTGATT
The DNA here is from genome assembly GCA_006980735.1 of Dasypogon diadema. Classification (NCBI taxonomy): domain Eukaryota; kingdom Metazoa; phylum Arthropoda; class Insecta; order Diptera; family Asilidae; genus Dasypogon; species Dasypogon diadema. The sequence goes on along the minus strand of QYTT01089751.1, from coordinate 116,548 downwards.
GGATCTCCGATCAGTACGTCCGTTCCAGGCGAGGCCAGCATTCATGACCTACTGATGAGATCGCTGTTGCCTTCTCTGATCGAAACATATTAAATTTTTTGCAATATTATTAATTTGGCAAGAAAGTCATGTCGTTTTGTTTATTTGGTCATTGTTTTCCATAATCTCCCTAACTTCTCTCCGATCCTCCTAGTGGTCAAGAATGATTCACTACAAACTAATGTCCTTAGGACGTTGTCATCAAGTTCATTACGTCTTCCAGAGCTGTAGTCATTTTTAGAGCTAATGTCGCCTGACCTGAAATTTTTAAACCATATTTGGACCTTATACACTTCAATTTTAGATGGTTCGAAAACAGAGCGCAAATTTTTATGATCTTCCGTAGCCTTATGCCCAAGCTGGAACTCACAAAGCGTATTGTGTCAGAAGTGAATTTTATCTTTAATTTAAATTTAATTTTAATTTAGCTTTAGCTTTAACCACATAATTCAAAGTTTTCAAATTATTGGTCGCTGTTGTTTACTTTCCACTTCAAGAATAATTAAAGCAGGGCTACTATATTAAATTAAGGTGGGAGAGGAGGAATGAGAGCGATTCCCCAATGACCTTAATAAGCCTGAGTGTAAAAAAGGGTGAAAAAGAAATTAAAACTAGGAAAAACTAGAATATGATGAAGGACACGTTGCATTATATTAAGAATATTTGAGGGAAATTCCTAAGTGTAATCAAAGTTCGAGCAATTTTCATCAGACATAAAATCACTGTACATTTTATTATATTTCATCAACAACAAAATTCGCCGCAAGCATCGCTTTTATGTAGCGAAATGGCAAGATAATGTAATCACTGAGTGGTTATAAATATTCATCTACGTCTAAACAAATCCTTTCCTGCAGCATTATACGGGTTGCTGTAAAAGCTGCTCCACGACCACAGCCAAAACCCAAATTTTAATATCCTTAAATGAGCTGTGTGGTGGTCGCGGCAAATTGAAATCCAACCAGACTCCATCATCATGCCGGTAGCTTGTAAATTGCGATGTAAATTGAAAGGATTGTTCATTAGATGGTCTTTTCCGGGCTTACAGAGTCTCATTAAAGGGATAAAGTGATTTTTTTCATCACAGTACGCACTTAATTGCTGGCCTGCTCGAAATGGTATTTTTCTCATTAGGAAAATCCACAGCCTTTTGACCCTTATAATGCTCACTTCGCAGATAACTTTGTTAATACTTGATGAAAGGAAGGAGTAGCGTTTTCATTGAGAAAAATAAAAATGATGTTAATTTTTGTCATGCAGGCAAACGATGTAATTAACTTATTAATCTGTTCGTTTAGATGCAAAAAATATGTCGGATTAATTTCCATTCATTTATGAATAATGAGACATTCTAAAGACGTGAACAAAACGAATTTCAATTCATAGCCCCCCTACACATTTCATTTGTCGCTTTTATTCCCAGAATTACAAATATTTACGTCTCCTTTTGTGAAGGACGATATTCGCTTGGAAACACCAAAATTAAAAGGCAGGAATCACTGACACCTGGTTTTATTTAAATTTATATTGGGATTTCCAAGAATCTGTGCAATTACTGTCTACATAAAAATTGTCATTAATTTGAAATTACTTTTTTTTTCTGGAAACAGATCAAGAAATCTGAGAAATATTCATTTCGTTCGTAATATAAATGGTTTTTTTTTTAACTTGGACCAAACCTCTGGAGTTGAGTACAATTTGTAATAAAAATTTCTGCCTTAATTAACCTAGATGAGAAGCTCATCCGTTTTTTTCTTAACAAATTCTAGATAAGAGTTTTATTGGTCAAATAGCTCGAAGCTATTCCCACAATTAATTTAATCCTTATGAAAAGAAGCACGTTGAATGTCCTCTCAATGGTAATCAAGTTGGAAAATTTTCTTGCCACAATACTGCTCTGATCTCTCTTTAGCTAATCTAAATATCGGATTTTTACTAGGTTTCAATGATATTCACAATAATCAAACACAGAGCAATTTGATAAGAAACTTTTGGCACACACACACATCGATAATATTGTTCACAGCTTGTAGAAGAAGAAAAAACACTGTTAAAGCAGGAAGAATCGTAAAAGGGACTGTTTGTAAAAAGAGCAAAAGGAGCAAAAACAGCCAAGATAGGTGCAATCGTAATAGGAGGGCAAGGATAAGGATTTCTAGCACTAGTTGTAGACCAGCACTAGAATGTTCTGGGGCAACCGATCTAGACTTATGTCAAATTTTCGAAGAATGCCCAGAATTACTTTCCCCAGGCAATAAGTGCAGGTATTATACAAACAATATCACATAGCCTGTGCACAATTTGTTAATACTGGATAATTAAATTCGATCTCTTTGAAAACTTGACAATCTATGTTCCTTAAAATTTCTAAACCCATTCTATTACAATAAAAAATGATGAGGTTTAAAGTTTAGAAAGTATAACCTTAGAAAGTTGCGAAAGGAACAAAATAGAATTACTAAAACTCCCATCGTAATTCAAGAAAATATCGCACCGTCGTCGCGTCGAAAAGAATAGACATTTTTACAGAGTAAGTGACAGAATCCAATTTTGAAATTACGTGCAGTGCGATTGCAATCAGCCTGTGAAATCCAATAACTAGTATCATATTGTTGGTATCTAGAATTAAGTTAAAAGCAATACACTCCAAATTTGCTGTGGAAGGGTGGGATTCCAGTTTGAAACGTGACAGCCAACATAATAATGCAGCATCAGTTGAGTTGTTGGAATTCTTAAATAGTTCTCAGGGAAACAAAAAATATATTTGGGTTAATGCGAGTCCTGCCTCAAGACCTTCTATATAAGTATTTCTAGTCACGTGTCAACTGTTAGGGAAGTCCTTGATTTCTGACCAACATTTTGACCGAAATCGTTTTCGTAAGGACTGCTGAGTAATAAGATCTGGGAAAAATTTCAACAACTCCTATGGAATTAGCTTTTTACATTTTGCTGAAATATCTAAAGATATATATTTCGAATCTAACCCATCTAATTGAATTTGAGGATGTTGAAATCAGGTCTAATTTCATATTATTAAAGTTCCCGGGAGAATTTAATCTAAACAACGTTAACCCGGTATTAAGTAGATATAAGCACCTGACATGGTAACGAAAATTGTCTGGCTTTGCATGAAGTAGACAGGTTCTGGCGATATTTTTCACGGTATGTTAATCTTTTTCGCATTTCACTAGTGGTTGCTGCCTTAACTCCATCTAACCCTACCATTAAGAACTGCACTTGAAACTGGGTAACGATGCAGGGGAATAAATCTGCATAATTTATTTTGTGGCCAGGTCGCTTTAGGTATGCCTGTTTGAAAGTCAAGTAGAAGGGACTAACTGATGTTTACCGGAAAGTCCATGAGGATATGTATTTAGTTTCTGTTTTAAGATTTATTTGAAATAAATGTTTTTCAGACGATAGGTGGAAAATTTAGAGATGATAATTCAATGAAGCAGTCCTGCTTTAAATTTCACTTTAGGTTTTAGGTAATGAATATTTTATCACTGGACGTTTTGGGAAATATGTAGATAAGATCTGGCAAGGAATGTTTCTAATTTTGAATTTTGAACAAAGATCACTTATCGTTTAATGAATTATCTAGAAAAAACATGAAACTTCCTAAAATAAATAACTATCATCGTGCCGAAATTGATGATGTGGATACCTGAGGTAATGCGTAGAATTCACTTTACTTACTTTACAATGAGCAAATACTATAGTAAACGAATTTTATACAAAAAAGGTAATAGGAAAGGAAATGATCAGATAGAATGGAACGGAATTTTTGAGAGACTTGTAAATTTTATTACAATTTGGCGCTAGAAAAATACAATTTGTCCAGTATTTATAGGTATCTGTTGATCTATATAATGTGAAGTTCGTAAAGAAATCTAAATGTTTTTTACGCCCCTTAGGTTTCATACAACGGGGTTGCGACAAAAAAACATATAGATAGATAAATGACAATATCAACTTTTATCCGATGATTCCACGCCAGTAGCCGAGCAGGCTGACACGCACGTTTACAGATTTTCTCCTCTGTGCGTGTGGGTTCGAATCCAGTACAGGATGCGGCGATTTATTAATGTTTGAGGCAATTCTACTGACGATAATTGAATTTATGAAGCCGCTGAGATGTTGTACAGTAAAAATTTTATGCCAAAAATAGGGGCTCACTTACAACATTTGTTAGGTTAAAATTTCCCAATCTTCTTTTCCCTAATATTTCTCCGCCTGTTGAGATGTATGGCAATGGCACACGCAAAAATGTCTTATACAACACATAGAACAAAAACTCCTTAATAATTTTTACACAAATAGGTCTACCGCTCATTTGATTGCAACAGGAGTTCTAGTCATTTGATACCACTTTCTGATTTGATACTCATAATATCATTTTTTTAGAGCATCTCGCAGAGCGGACTCACTTCGTTTAATCGTTTCCTTGTAAATACTATCAGCATAGGTGTTTTATTTTTCAAATGTCTCTTGATACGTCCTTTTTGGTCCTTAGGAATATACACGACGTAAACCTATTTTGTAATTCTTTCCTTCATAGGATATAAAGAAACATTCGAAAGTTTCTATAGACAAATGTCCTCGAAACCCAAGCTAAGTCAGTTAAATAGATTTACATTATTTTTATCAACTTGTACCTCTATTGAAAAAAACTTAAACCCACACAAAACTCGTGAAACTTCTGTTTTATGATTTTTATTATATCTTTGTAAAAAAAACTTAGCCCTTAAAGATTCCAATCGATAGCTAAGTACAGCTTAGCTTAGCTACTATAGCTACAGAGATAGATAATTTATTCGTTCTAACTGAATAGGAAAATCATTAATCACGGTTCCTTCTTGATTCTTGACTGAAATGAAAATATTTTACTTGTGACCCTTAATCGAGCTGGGCTATCACAAATAAGAAGGAAGGCATATGGAAAAGACGAATGTCACTATTTTATTGGGTGTTTCCTTATTTATTACGTTCTAGGGGGAATCTTCTTAGCCATGACAAAGATTAAGATATACAGACTTTTTCAGAATGTGTAGTTTACTGCCGCCTTTAAGATTTAAACGGTCAATGTATAAAAAGTTGCGAGTAAAAATGGAGTTTAATGTACAAATTTTGCATGTTGTTGACTTTAATCAAAAGAATTTAGAAAATTATTCTTTTTTGTAGTATTGAATCTGTATCCTGACTCGCTCTAATCTATTTTGTTAATGAGGTTTGAGTGAGATGTTCTACATTACTTGCATAGATTTTTCGGATTGACTCTATTTTGTAAAAAACTGCATTTTATTTGTGGAGACTAACTACTCTGGAATCACAAAAAAGCACAATAACGATACAGAGATCCTAAAGCCTAAAATGTGTAACTAAACAAGGCAAGGTTTAATGCTAGATATAAATTTTGCAATTGAAACCATATTACAATTGCGTGGTGATAATTTTCACGAAAAATGTCTGCAGTTACCATAATCGGTAAAAAAACATGTTATCATAATAATAATACGGGTACCAGATTTTCACATCATTCTCAACATCCAATCCTTCTTAATATTAAAAATTGTTGGGGTTGGAATCATTACAAAAGACATTTTGGGGTCATCTCCATGCAAAAAGGTCAAAAGTCGTTAAGTGGTAGTTAAAAATACATAAATGTGCCATTACGTTCGGTGGCTTTCACCTCACTTAAAAGGTGCGTTTAATGCCGCAGTGGCAGGATAAAATATGTTGGCAATAAAAAATGGTATTAAGGAGGAAATGGTAATAAAATTTCTTTCATTAATATCTGTATGATTTGGAAAAAAGCTTCTGTCAAGGACACATTTAATGCCTATTGGGGGTTTATTACAGCTCCATAACAACTTGGTTTACGTTCACATGGAGGAAATTAATTTGGAATATCCTTAAAAACAATTTTAATATTGCTGTTTTTTTACTTCATTTAAAAAGTCTTGCTTATCATATAGTCCAGCTTTTAATAAATTTACAGAAATTTAAAGTAGAAATCTCCTTTTCCTCTGTTCTGAGCTCACATAAATCATTCACCGCACGCGATAATTTCCTTCATGGAAATTAGCAAAGGCTGAAAGTTTTTAATTCTACGAAAAAGTGGTAGGGTACTACGTCTTTATTTTTCCCATAAAAATATGTGTTTTATTCTGAAAAAAATGGGAACTAATACCTTCAAGTGTATTTTAATGAAATTTGAGCAAGAAATTGGAACTTCTGAAGGCTTCCTAATTAAATTCGGGAATAGATAGAATAGAATTCAATAGAAGAATTTTAGAAAAATAAAGCTTTACAAATAATAAAAGACTTTAAACCTTACATTGTGGCACATTACGAGTAGAACAGGCAGGAAACGAAAAGGATTTTCAACTTATATCGTATAAGAAGTCATATGTGTGCACATGTGTGTTCGAAAAGTCTCATTTATGGAAATTATTTCTATTGTGTAAAGCATTACAAGCCTCTAGAAATGAAAGAGATGATGTGAAAATCATGCGGAAAACTTCTTTTATTCTGGAGTTCTTTTTACACTTTAAAGAACAAGCATGGATGGGTGGAAAGCTTTCAACCACTTAAGTAACAAAAGGATTTTTAATGTTGTTACTTTTGTAATGGCACAAAGCCACGACAACAAAAAAAACCCATAAAAGAAAATTGGATCAGAATAACTCAAAGTTCATTAAAATTTGCTGAAGTAAAGCTAAAGGGATTTGATTTCGAAAGGATAGGAATATATTTATTATGTCTTTAACGAAGTTGTGTTATAAAACTGAATATTACTGTCCAGTTTAGTTTCTGAAGAACGGACAGAATAATTCAGAGTAAATTCCCTTTAATTGCAGGAAAAATTTTCCGAATATATAGTAATAAAATCAGCAATAGAAAAAGAAAATCTCCAAACATTTTTAAATAAAGCCTCCGAATTTCTACAAGTTTTAAATTTTTATAAAATTCTTTGACAGAAATGAATGTTTTCTGGAAAAACTCACTAAGTTATTAAGCCCGCGGAGCATTTTAAAACTTTCTACGTATTATTAGCTATCCAACAAGATACAAAAACGCGCAAAATTTAGAAAAATTTCTAAATAAAGTTAACTAATTACAAACAAGGAAAAATTGTCATAATTTAAACTTTGTACAGATTCGGAGGCCTTATTTAAAAATGTTTGACGATTTTCTTTTTTTATTGCCGATTATTAAGTATTAGAATGTACACAAACTATTAATTAAAAAAGATTTCAATACAAGCATTTGTTTTTTTCCATTTATTTTTAACGCTGCCTATTTTTGCTTTTTCAAAAAAATAATAGAATAAAAAAATCTCGATAATGGTTCACTTTTGCCTGGTGTACTTAGGGGTTATTTAATAGCTAATGACCTCTTCTACAACCCCTTAAGGGGATCGTGACATATAACCAGTAACCCTGTATAAAACTCTATACGTATAAACCTCTATTAACAGAAAATACAAAAGTCTCTTGCTCTACTCAAACAAAAAAAAAATCTCGTGAAAATTTTCCAAATGATTCTCATAGACGACTTTTACTTTCATCGTGATATCAACTTTGAGGTGCGCTTGACTGAGATCATGAGAATTTTTCCTTTAAGGTAGTTACCTACGGTTAAAAATCAGGAAAAAATACATATTTTTAGATGTACGAAGAATGATTAGTTCATATCGAAAAAGGTTTGTTGAGGTCTCCTGAGATGTTTTATAAAAGTGGCAATATTGAAAAAATCCTGAAGGATCTGTTATTAATAAAATTGGAAAACCCAAAATGGTATAGAAACGACGAAATCATCTAGACATTCCAATAAGGCGAAACATACCTTATCACTGATATTTCCAAACCGATATGTAGCCAAACCTAATCGGACATAAAGTTGGGCATTAGAAATATGGCAGTTGTTTGAGGACATGCAAAAAAACATACATATTTAATTTTCTGGAGAGAATATTGCAGATTTTGGAGGAACCCAGATGGATTAGAAATCAAAAACCCAGCGGGGGTTATTGCATCAGATGATGATTATGATTATGTATTTTTCTAGGTTTCATACATTTCATGGAAATGACTAAGGTATACAGAATAAAGCTAACTACTTAATATACACACAAAAACGAAGCATGCAATTGATGATTGATTCTCTTTGATTGTTTTTTCCTCTAGTTTACTAATACATGCATAATATGGAACCCTGCTTATATTTGAAAATTTGTTTTTGTGACAAATTATATGTCCTGCTTTGACGTAAATTTTTTGTTGATTTTACGTATATTGCTAAAATTTAATCCGTTTCTAGGAAACAACTTCACCGAATTATAATTTCGATACCTAGGCCTACACAGGGACTTCTATGGCTTCAATAATAGCATCATAAGAGGCTTTTTGAATATGATGATAATGTTCAGTGATGTTTTCTCATTTTACCCAACAATGGAATTATTCAACAAGATATAGACAGATCTGTTAATGCGGCATTTTACTCATTATTATGATGTTCTTACGGCTACAGAGCATTATTCATGCATACTTCCGCAGGAAATTAATTTTCCAATTTGTAGGGATATTCATATTTTATTTCGATGAAATTCCTTTTGGCCCTTTATTAAAAGATAAGCTGATTAGTGGGAATAAAGCAATAAAAAGTTGAGTCACGAATTCGGGGAAAAAAATGAGTTTTGTGTTTTTAGATGTCGCCGAATGAGAGCAGTTAAAAAGTAAACATAGATTGGATTAATAGACCGTCGGCAGCGAAGTAAAATTTTTTTATAGATTTGTATAGCATTTGGTGGAATATATTTACATCCTTTAATTATCTGATTGACAATGTAAACAAAAGAACATCTAATTTTGTTTTCACAAACATTTTATTACTTTTAGATTGGAATTCGGCTACATCGTCAATAGGGTCTGCGCTCAGACTCGGACACTCCTTCAAGTATTCCATAAGCAGAAAGGATGAAATTTATCTATTTGCTTCGTCTATTAGTTCTTATTACTCCCTTGAGCCATATTGAATGCATAGGGATTATCACAGTACTGCAATGAAATATTCCTCCAAGAGACATCTGAAATATGCAATAATTAAACCCCCGTAACTTAGCTGCCCCTATCTCTAACGTGCGAAAACCAAGTGAGCCTAAGAAATTAAAATTTATTGGAGTAAAGGCCGATATGAATGTTCACCCATAAAACTTGATTAGGGGATACGACCAAAGGGGACGTAATTAAATTACCTACCAGGTGTGCATTATGTCTTCGTTGTCAGAAGGAAATTATTATTTAAATATTAGTGATAACTGTTATATATATTAAGTGGACTTGTTTGTTTTAATTTTCTTTAGTTTATTATTATTGTATCTTTTATAAAAGTTTTTATACTTTTTGCAACTTAAAAGAATTGGTTTCAGTTTTTACTTAGATAATGGCATTTCACTTCTAAAAGCGTTTCACTCCAAGGATGATACTAAACGATGTGGTAATTAATTCTTCGCAGTATCAATACGATTTCTCTATTTAAAAAATATTAAAAGCGACAATTTCTACCGCAATATAGCCATTGCGGAATAATACATGCCTAAAAAAGCATTTTCAGAACAATTACGAAGTCTTTAACGTCAAATATTTCAGAAATACTGAAAAAGTCGTCCGATTCGTTTAAAATAGTTTTTTTTTAATTATTTTTTGTGTGGTTTTAAACGGGTGTGTTTTTCTAGTCCTTTAACACGTTGACTGCCGTGCTGGTTACCAGTGACTGGAATTTAAAAGCTCTCTCACGACAAAGGCATTTTAACATGATATTCTCTCACGAAAGCTTTTATGCTAATTGTTTTTTTCTTTTAAGACACGAATTAAACTGAAAGAAGCCATATTTTATCGTTTTAAACAATAACAAATGTGGACTGGTATTTTGTTCGTGAAACAAACCTGAAGGAATCCGTATTTTATCGAAAAACTCCGTTTTAGACGAAAGAACTTTATTAAAAGAAAACAAACGGACAGAGTTTTTGTTTGTTTACATCTCTACCACTAATTCTTTTGGTTGTAATGTGTCAATATTTAAAAATTATTTTACTTCCTTTCAGCAGCTGACTGAAGTGGGTGCAAAAAAAAAAAAATAATAAAAATTATGGAATAAATGTTGATTGTTAATACAAACTTCACATTCAAATTCCGCATAACACAAATTCTTCTAGACACAATTCTATCTCTCTTAACATGGCGTTTGAATTTTATATCATACTTTATAAAATATTTTGGGCTATGGAAAAAAAATTATGAAATTCTGTGTGATTCTTTCATCAAGAATTCCTATTATAGAAGATATCATATAATACATCATAAGCAGTACAGCTTTATTACCTTCATAATCTCAGCAGACAGAATCATCACATTAAGATGACCATACCGACATACGTTATACGTTGCTTTATGGGAAATGCTTATACATATAACAACTCAACTCATAAAGTTGAGATTCATGGATGGTAGGAACTTTAGGTAATAAATCGTAAGGGGGCTGCTGCTATCCATGGGCAAATGAAAAATTTAAGGGGATCTAAAATAGAGAGAAAAATTTTTAAGTGTCTTGGTCATGGACTCAGCCCTTTTCTCATTCGGAACGGATGTTTGAGGGTAGATTTCTGGATGGGATTTTCACTTATTTTAAAATGGATCGATCTTTGTTGAAATTTAGTGACAAAAACTAAAAATTATTTGAAAATTAACAAAGTCCAAATTGTTACTTGGATTTTATTTTTCTCTTCTGAGCGTTTTGTTTATGATTAAGAAATTTTTGCTTCAGCACTTGTGACTATCGAGAAAAGTTTAATATCCTTTACAAAATACCCACAACTGTCTTCAATAGTTTTGTGTATTTATTAAAAGAAACACGATCTTTTCAGTGATATATGTTATGTATGTAATTTTATGTGGTATTATTTTTTATTATTGTTATCTAGGTTAGATTAAATTAGATTAAATTAAAATTATTCAGCTTCAAACTTACCGCGGCCTGAAGAGGTCTATTGTGAATCGCCTTGTAACGAATTATTACAGGTTTAAGCCCTTTAAAAAGGTTTTCCTGGGACTGATTTGGAAAGGACTGGGACAAATTTGGAAATGCTAGGAGAAGGTCTCTCCTGTGAGAATCTTCTCCTAGCCACTACTGCCCATAGTCTTAAGGTGTTACCTAAAATGCTAATGACCAGACAAGATTCCTACAAGCTCTTAGAAATGTAAACTTTATTTTTATTTTGCCCATCCTAGGTAGCTTGATAAATTCTTCCGTCAACAATATTTTTTTTGCTCCATGTTAATCTAAAGATCTCGTTGCAACTCGACTGTAGAGTTCTATTTATCTTGTCGAGAAGGGATCTTCTCTAATGCTCTATACTTCCATAATTCTTAAAAAATTAAAAAATTGGTTCACTAGAATGAAAACAACCAATTCTGTTGGAAATTTTCCGGAAGTTGGTTTTCTGTAAGCCAAAATCACTTTTTCTGGTACCCTGCTTTTACCGGAATCGAACGTGTGTAAGGAATAAAAAATCTGCAGAAGTGTGCTGCCAATTCAACAACTGACGTGGATACTTTCCCATAATAACTTGAAATCTTCCAAACATTTTAATTGCTGCTAACAATAAAATTTCATATTTCATTTAAATAGTGTGCATAATTACATTAACTCATTCCCTAATTAACTATTTTCATTAATTAATTAATCCCCAACTAATTAACTTTTAATCGCCACGGTATTTTAATTAATGCTTTGTCGATGAGCAATAGTAGCAATCATTTGTTAAACTTTACAAATATAAGCACCACGAACATTTTTCTGCGATATCTCTATTATAAGTTGTTGCAAATGATATTTTCCCTTATTAGAAGCATTTTGGCATTTATTGCTCCAAAGCAGAAAGGATATCTACACTGAAATTCCTCGTTTAGAGAGAAAATATTTGAGCGGATTTTCTTGCTGTTTCGTACAAGGATTTCATGGAGTTTCAATTAAGAAACTTTTGACATGGCTACATTACCATGGCTACTTCATTTCAGCTAACAATCTTTCAGTGCTTTAATTGGATAACATCATCGATCTTTACTTTTAGCTTAATGGGAAATTACTGATTCCAGGTAAAGAGTAATGGGCTACCGCTTTTAGGTATATATTTATTCTATTCCAAGAGGATTTAACTCTTAATTATGTTCGTTTTTCATGAAAATGAAATTAAAATTATTTTTCATAATGTATTAATTTAATTTTTTAAGCTTAAGAACACCCCTACCGAAATATAGACGCTCATATATCGATACTTGAAAATCTAAAAAAAAAATCCCCTTAAAACAAGTGTCCTAGGAAACGCGAAAGGTTAAATTAGCGATGAATAAAAGTTAATTTTGATCGCAGCCTGTCGAAATATGAATTGATTTAGGTGGTTATAATATTCGGACACTTGCTGATGAGAAACAATAATTTCTCTTGTTCCTTGCTTTTAACGGCCAAATTTTGCTGCTACTTTTCAAATACTTCCTAAAAGAATAAGGAGGTGAGAAAATTGTGCCTGCAGTTTTCGCATTATGCCAGATAACTTCCCTTGAATTTTATCAAATTGTAACTTATCGCCAGAGTTGAAATTGCGACGGGAGATTTTCAAAACAAATCGAAATAATTTGGAGATTCGAGAAAAAACTAAAATATAATTTTGGCTCCCAGTGATCCTTAGGAGGAAATAACCTAGGAGGTTAAAAATTTTTAGGTTAAAAAGAAAGCAAAACTACCTTTAATATCATTTTAATTAAAATGATTTAGAAAAATGTGCACCTGATATAACACAAATCTTCTTGTAGTAGTTCTAAGCAAGAAAAATTGCAGAACAAAATCAACTCGATACACAAATCTTTCGCTGGTTGCATTTTGTGGGGACAAATTTCTTGTCTGCACGTATTGCATACTTTTTACTTTTTTCCCAATGCCATCCCTTAGTGACTTGCAGGATTCAAGAGCAGTATGGACAATAAATAACCCAAAATGTAATAAAGAATGGAGTTCAATCCTCTCTAAAGTGAAAATGAAATGGGGGGAATCTTTTGTTGTCAACATACTCACGTTCGTCCTTTTTTAGTATCTCAGTATATCAAAAGTAACCTCAGGTTGAATAGAAGATGCAGTAATACTGTTTAATTTGTTAACCCTATTTCTTCTTCTTAGGTTACAATCATTTTACAACCTGTGATCTGAAGTTCTGACATAAGCCCATTCATTCATGGCAAATCAGTAAAAGGAATCCTTTGAAGTACCAGCGGCAATAATAACAGAAATACTAAACGTATTATTTTTTATTTTCCCATAATATAAGTAACTTCCATGAATAATGGGTGAATGACTTTAAAAGTAATATTCAATGTAATTTCTAATAGAGTTAATACCACAGAGAAAAACATTGAATTCAGTGGAAAGAGTTCGTTTCCTTTTATTTTTTTAGGAGTCCTTTCCTGTATTTTATTTGCTTGCCTTATTTGTCTGCTTATGCCCAGAAATGTGTTAATTGCTATATTTTCACAGTGACTGATTTGCTTTTTATCCTCCTTATGGAAAATACTAAATATTAGCAATTTTTAATACACCTCTGAAATCTTCCGGAGCAAAGTAGTTACCGAATAAAGCCTCCACTTTATATTTTTATGTAATTATGAACCACTTGCTGTATTTTATTTTCAATAGGAAATCCATACAAGAGTTCTTTTCAGGACTTCTTTACATGTTTGTAAAATACAGAGCGAGTGTAACAAAAGTGTCAATTATGTAACCTTTTCAGCAGCAGGATTCTATTTGATTGAATAAAAGCACACGAAAACGAATCAAAATTTACGTAAATTTTCAACTCTTCTGAATTGTTCATTAACGAAAAATATGACGTCCTTGACTTATGCTAATATAACTGCTATTGGAATTTCAATTTGAACGTAAGAAAACATTTTCTCGAAAATTAAATTTGAAGGCGCTGAGAAATGTAAGACTGGAACTCAATTACTTACGAAATTCTTTCCTTCATTTGAGTTTGAATGTTAATTGAATTCGCACCCTGACGGAAGTTTTATGTAAGGAATACTAAAGAGCAGGACTTCGCGCTTTGACTTTGACTTTCACTGAGTGATTTTGAGGCACGTTTTCGTTCTGGATGAATTAATTTAATTTTTAAAATCTTTCATAATAACATGGAATTAAAGATAAATTAAGTGGTGTTCTTTGAAAGAATTACATTGGATTTTTAGGTTGTTGTTTAAGAATTGCACCTCGTGTAATAAAAATGAACGTATAAAATTACGCTGCAATTTTCAAGATTTAATTGAAATTTCGGTCACTTTCAGTCACTTTAGGCCATTTTCAGTTAACATGAAATTTAGGCGAAATTTAGGTTACTGATTTATCAGTGCAAGCTTTTATATGTATGATAAAAAATAAAAGGAATTAAATTTTCATTGGATATTATCGAGTCAATAATTAGTTTATAAGAAAAAATGGTTTGCTATGATAATTCAAACCCATTTTATTTAGTCCAGTAAGAATACATCTTACATAATTAAGAACAACAACAAATAATAATATAAAACATTATATTCTAGTGAAGTAAAAATAAAAAAAAGAACAAAAAAAGTAAAAATTAACAAAATTACCAAAACTAAAAGGAGAAATTAATACAAAATTGAGATGCAAAACCAGCGTACCTGTAAACCAAAGTAGCAAGTTAGTAGTGTGAAAATATATTAACTCAAATTTAGTTTTTTGATCCATACTGGAAGAAAAATATGAGTAGTAATTTATTCACGTGATTAAAATAAAAAAGGAAAATTACGTAGGAAGAAAATCACCAAAGAGAAATTGGGTGTGCTGTTGCTTCTTCTTATTTGAAATGGAAGAGCATACCATAGTCTAATGGATTGGACAAGATATTGCTGTTCAGTAACAAGTACGACAAAATGACAAGTAGTTTAGTTTAATACGCCTTTTCGTCACCACCAAGATTTTTAATACTGTTATTATGATCGTAATGACATTAATGGGAGGTTCTACTTGCAAATCCCAAAAAACAGGCACGAATTCCCTGTTTCTAATGAATTAAAAGCTCTTGGAGTTTTCTATATTTTATTTATTACTTTGCCAATAAATTTTTTTTTTTCATTTTTTAGGGAAAATTCAATTTTATATTATTTAATATTAGAAAGAAGAATAATTAATGATATATTGGCCATTGTTTTCTATAATCTTCCTCCATCTATTAACCAGGTCATTTATGCCGACTGTAAAGAAAACTGTATCCTTTGAAGCTGAGAAGTCTATCATTACGTTTCGAACATCCTGAAAATTTTGGAATTCTTTTCTATTAAGAACTTTTTGCATTGATAGGAATAGGTGATGGTCAGATGGTGCCATATCATGTGAGTAAGAGTGGTGGGGTACCATACCCATACCCAAGTACCTGTGGCTTCTGCTTAGTCTTTAAGGCCATATGAGTCCTGGCATTATCATGTTGGAAAACAATATCTTTTCAATTGCACTAAAGGTATAATAGTAAATGAGTTCGGAAGATTGAATATTTTGCTGAGTCCTAATGCAATTTATAAATAAACTAGGTGCGACTGGCCTACCCACACTGCTTCCCATTTGGCCAATTTGCCTTGTCTTTCAAAAAAGTTTAATTGTTATAAAAAACCGCCAATACAAATTTTTTTCAAACCTTATCAGGTGTTCATTATGGAATTATGCGTCGAATGAAATTGCTCTGGTTATTCGAGACGAAAAAAAGCTCAACAAGCTTACGAGCGTAAGAACGTACGTATATACGCATATACAGACATCGATGGATTTGGACTCGAAGAACCTTGAAACATGGACCTCCGGCGACCTCGAAACGTCATATGTCGAAAAATCATACAATTACAATAATTTCCAAATGGAAAGTTAATAATTAACAGGTTCGGTAAGGTGATGGGAGTTAAAAATAAGGAAAACAGGTTAATCAAGGAAGCAAATGATCAGCACAACATTATACGTACGTAACTGAATTTAACAGAAAAAAGCTCTGTTTAAGGGAATTTATTAACTTCAAAATAAAAAAAAAACTAGAAATTTAATTAATCTTAAATTCACTGCTATAATTAGATTTTATTTTTTGTGAATTTGTTAATTTTTTGTGTTGAACTCAGCATTTTTAGCATTTTTAAAATATAGAAGAAATAAAACTTGCAAAATTCAAATACCACAAATAGACGAAGACAACGATTCGTTTAATTCTCCTTAAAAACTTTACAAAAAGGAACTAACCAAGAGAGGTGTGATGGGGTTAATAAAATCGTTAAAAATGGTAACGAGTAGAAATTCGAATTTTCAAAAACTTAAAATTAATTATATATTTAATTTAGGAGAATCGATGCAAACCTTTTTAGAAATAGGCAGAAGACATAATTTAGACTTTATATAGTCAAACTTAACTTAGTATATAGTCTTACGGTTTTAGAGGTATGCATATAAAACTTAACTCTGAAAATTAAAACTGATTACACTTAAAGCTCCTCAATTCTTCACTTTCTACCGAACAAAATACCTAAAGGAGGAAAATGGAACTACTTAGCACAACTTTACAGGAAATTCCCAGAAAACCCTCATATAATTCGATCGCCGGACAAAATTGCATGTTCTGCCCAAGTCCTTGAGCCTGCTTCTAAAGGATTATCGGAGATTAAACTTTAGGTCAAGATTTTGCAAGATTTTAACAAGACGAACCTGGTAAACGAATTTTAAGTTTTTGCGATGTACTTGAGACTAAAAGGGAATATTTGAACCGTATTAATTTAGGTATTAAAAAATTTTTACATTTACACTTAAACTTAACCAAACGGGTTTAAAGCTACAGAGAAAATGAAAGTACAATTCTATAATTTTCCGAAATTATTACACAGAGCGATATAATTCCAAGCAGAAAGTGGTAAACCATGACTTGACAATGGATTATTTCATGGTACAAGAGAAAATAACGTCGTTGGGTTAAACACCTTTCAAAAGGTACTTGAACTTCGAGTACTCGCTCCGTCGAGAGCTTAAATCAGACCCGGAGACTTCTTGTAGTGTCTGAAAAGAAAAAAATATTATCCGTTTCAGCACGTCCTGGTGGAATATTTTCTCAAATGAAAATTTCATTTCGCCGCAAAAGCTAGCTGTTGCTACCAGGCAAAATAGCAGGTGATTAATGTGAAGGAGGAATAAAGATCATGTGGGTATTCAGGCCTGAAATAAGAATGTGTGTAATACGTGGAGACACTTAAATTGGCAATCAGATAGGTTTTAGAAGTCATATCGAAATCTGATTGAAGTGCTGACAATTTAAATTGTGCCGAATGTGCTTTTCAGTTTCCCTTTGATGTTATTAATTATATTTACACAATATCAAAGGGAATTTTTCGAGAAAAATCATTTTAGGAATAAAAATGAGGATATCAAAGTAGACTGGAATTTTTCTCCATGACTACAAAAAATGCAAAAGGTAAAGAAATTGCCTGGAAATATTATAAATAGGCGCAAATTCAATAATACTATAGCTCTGCCAATTGCGCGTTCTAAGAAGGCAAGTAATGAGTACCTTTAATTTATTTGAGCACTAGAGATTTAATTGCCTTTATGAAACCACTGAGGTGTTTCTAAGAAATTCTCAAGTTTACAGTAAATTATAGTTTCATTTGCAATATTATTTTTAATCCACGCCGGTGGTTGAGCGAGCTGAGGCGCACGTGTACGGATTTTCTACCCTGCTGGCGTGGATTCGAATCCCACACAGGACATGGCGATTTATCTGGGTACCGGCGGTTGAGGCAATTCTACTGACAACAACTATAGTTGTAAAACCATTGGGATGTTGCACAGTATTAACTTCATACCAAAAATTGTGGTTCACTTGTAACATTTGTCAGGTTAAAATTTCCCCAATCTCCCTTTCCCTAATTTCCTTCTGCCTAAGCTGTTCATAGGGTTGTCCCCCTGAGCTTAGGCTCTTAGTTACCTAACCCCTAGTTGCTAGTCCCTTAGACATTATTATCATAGAGAAGGAGGTAAAATATCATTTAGCATAATTAACACCGGTAAAGTGGAAGGAAGTAAAGGTTGCCTTTCTACCAAAACTAGAAAAAAAGGATTACACCCAGACGAAATCCTTTATATCCGTTACTGTGTCCATTTTTTGCTACTGAAAACTAGTAGGCTGGAGTGCACCATGCTAACGGAGTAAATGTAAACTAGGGAGAATAATAGAGTATGAACTGTATACAGAAGACATTTCTTTGGCCATTTTGATGGACATAGAAGGCGCCTCTGATCAAATTCAGCATAGAGAAATGAAAATTACCTTACAAAAACGCGAGGTCAGTCTGATGATGGTAATACGGGCGGAGGAGTGTTATATGATTTTCTATAGAATGTTATAGTTGACTACTTATTATCAATGCTTGAAGGAACGGGAGTTGAGCTATTGGCTATGTGGATGACATGGCGTTGGTGTCGAGGTTAATGTTACTACGCTTCATTCAACGCCTTAAAGAAAAGATTTAAGCTCCTTTTTTCTAGTTCATAATTTCTTTTATTTAATTTTTGCAGACAAGACAAATGGTCTATGAGAAATTCCTGCTACTTAAGCAAGAAATCCTTTTCCTTGGAATTATCCTACTCAAATATTTCATGAAAGTAAACACGTCCTATATGTTCAACACAAAACGTCCCTTAATGGTGTAGTATTAGCATGAACTGAAAAAAAGCTTAAAAAACTTTTCTCCTCTTCTTTTCCTGCCGACCTAATGATATTTCTAAAGAACGCTATTTCGATCAAAATCCACAAACACATTTGATTTAGTTGGGTCCAGTCATACAGTCTACTAACCAGCGAACGAAAAAAAAAATATTTTATACTTCCTTTTCTAATTTTCATCTCAGCACTTTTGGAAGTTGGATCAAATTTTATAGCCCGAAAGTTATAAAAACTTTACTTTCAAATTTCTCCTAATAAATATGCTCAAAGCACTCTCATAAAAGGGGTGATAAAAGAAAAAAAACCTAAAAGCCATTGAAAATGTTTTGATAATGGAGGTGGATGGGAACTTCCGGAAGTTTTCTGGGAACATTGTGGGTTACCGAATGCTATATAAATCTTTTAACTGGTATCTCCTGACAGAAATTCCCTGGTTCGTTGGCTCTCATTTAAACTGATTGGTTCTTTGGCATGTTGTTCAAGTTTCAAATACAACAGCAATTTTCTAAAAATATGGTCAATTTATTGTTATAGGTCCGAGCTCTAGAAAGTTATTCTGAGAGGAAAATTATGTAAAACGGAAACCAATAATGAATTCGTTTTGGGACAATTTTCCGCATGAAAAATTGTTTCGTTTTGACAATGGGAAGGGATATTAAAGGAAACCTCAGTATTATTAAGGAGCGTAACTATGTTAAACTATTATTGTTAATTTGAATATGCTAATAAATTATATGCAATGGAAAAAATAAAGTACTTTTACAAAAGTAAAATAAAGTAAATAAAAGTAAAATAAAGTAATTTGACAGATTTACTTGGCTGTGATACTCTTCTCAATGAATGACCTTCAAATATTTTAGAATTTTCTTTTACCTCCATAGGCATGTATTTTTTTATAGCAGCCCAAATATGTTAGATGCCGATAAGCTATTTTTCTTCAATAAATTGTGTTATATTAATGACCGATTATTATTAATTATTTTTTCTTTTGAAATCCTCCTTCCGGGCGAATGTAACATTGATAGAATATCAGGATTTAGACATTCTCCTATTAGGGAAGAGTGGGCCAATACCACTCAGTGGGTAATACCGCACGCAACCCTAAATATCGAAGACAATAGTTTAACTAGAGTTCTTGTTTCAGATGGTCTGAAATTAGAGAAGAACTACATCCAAATATTCCTGTACCCTTGACAACATGAAGTCCACCATTAACACTATCAAGGAAGGTACTATGTTAAATGGAGCACCTGCCAAAAGGTTTGGCATTCTAGAGGCAACACTCAGACAGTACATGAAAAAATCCACTTTAACTGAACCCAAACTTGGCAAGAAGCCAGCTCTTTCTGCTGAGGTAGAAAGGGAATTGGCGCATCATATAATCCAACTATCAAAAATGTTTTATGGAACGACTCCTGTTGAAGTTCCTAAGTTGGCATTTGACTATGCAGAAGCATATCAAATACCAAACTATTTTAATAAAGAAAAGAGGTTTGTCGGGCCTAACTGGTTTCCACTTTTTCAAAAAAGGAATCGTAAGATCAGTCTAAGAAGACCAGATATTACAAGTCTCAATGGAATTAATGCCTTCAATGAAGTTGAAGTGAAAGCATTTTTTAAAAATCTTAAAGAAGTTCATGGAAAGTACAATTTTGGAAATGCTTAAATATTTAACATAGATGAAACTGGTGTAACGAACGTTCTGAAGCCATCTAAAGTTCTAGTTTCTAAAAGTGTAAAAAGATCAGCTAAATCAGGAGAACGAGGCAGACACATTGTGTACAGTGATTTGACGTTCTTCACACCATGAAGAATTCTTATAATAAAGAATATGTAACATTTATGAGTAACGATACATTTGGGAAAATCAGAATGTATGGCATAGTTAAACTGTTTGAGAATGCATTTATTAAAGTTGCCACTCTAGAAAAATCGATGTTGGGATTTTCTGCTACAGGGATATTTCCTCTCAATCCTGATTGAGAACGTCACACACGAAAATTTTGAGGAGCCAATCGTGGTACAAGAGCTGCTGTTTGTCAAGAGTCTGCTACTTATGGCGCCAGAAGTATAGGTACGTGCGTAATATATATATATCTGTTCTGTATTTATATCGTACAATGCTACTTTATTTTACATGGACACTATTGGAGCAACCCATCACATGACAATCAAGGAGATACGACGGGTCCCACTGCAGGACCTTTTGGTCTTCATAGGATGCATTTCAAGGACTTTTGTCCTTTTCCAAAGAAACCAGTTTCAAAAATATCGAACAGCAGAAAACAACATTCTACCATTTTAACAAGCAGTTTGAATGAAAGAAATACTGGAGAAAACCGAAGAAAGGAATGTTAATAAGAAGAAAAGAACGCCGTGGTACGTGGTATTAGCTCATTCTCCCCTACAAGTTCGAGCTTGTCTAACATTTTGTCAATTATTTAATCCACAGTGGTTAATGATTTGTCCCATTGGCATTATTGGTATTCTCAGTTATAAATTGGAGATAGTTTCGTCAACTCATCCTGAAAAGTAGGCAGTTAGTATTCCCTCAGATCTATAAAATTCAGGTGTTTTGTCTTATATCGAGGCTTTTTTTCCATATCTTTCTTGAATTGGTTTAATTTGTCTTTTGCTAGTCAATTATTATGATTTTTCAGACGACTCAGTAGAATCACAACAACCAGAATTCATTCAGATTACACGTCTGCATACAGAATCTCTGCTTCATGGGATGTGCTTATGAGCAATCCTCTCAAGTTTTAATCCATTCAATTATTATGCATCAATAGCACATGTTTTCTTTTTTTTTACCAAAATCCTACTGATCAACAGAAGGAAAGTAATCCGTTGTTTAAACAAACTTCCGCCTCGTTTGCAGAGAAAAAAAAACTCTCTGGTTTTAATCGAAATTTAATTGAATTCAGGTTAATTCAAGTTAATATCATGAGACTAAAGTGTTAATTTGCTTTTAAAATTTACCAAAAGAGTGAAAAGCTTCGACAAAACGAACCTCAAATAAGTTAATTAAAACAAGGGGGGATCGATGCATGCATAATTACTGTCCAACTTGGTACACTCTGTTAAAATGGAATTCTTTACTTTTATGATACAGCATAACCTCATATGTTATTTGTGCTTTGGTATTAAACCAGTGAAATCTGACGATACCAGTCATGATTTATGAAGGTTGGAATAGAATCATGGAAGTTGTTACAATAAGAAACATAAACAGGAATTTCCTCATTTATTTTAATTCTCTTTTATTTTTTTCTACTTGTCTTGATGGAAACTACCACCCTGTGAAAATTGCCATCTTAAAGTGTATTAAATTCTTCCAAAAAAAAAAGAAAAAAACGGTGAATTATTTTTAATTAATTTCAATTAAAGATTACAATGTTATCATCAAATTTTTTATGAAAACTAAAATCTTCAAAACCTTTCAATAGGACTTTTTGGTACATATTTTAACCCAACATACCCAAGAGTGAACTCTAGCATCATTTAGCATTAGGGTTTTTCGATTTATTACTGATTATCTAAATACTTCCTGAGGTTTATTAAAATTGGTTGTGACTAATTAAATTTATATCATAAAAGGGTTTCAAAATTTTATACATCAACCAACTTCCCTACTTCTTCAACACTCAACGGGAATCATTTCATCTACAAATCAATTGAACGCATTCCCTCCAATTCAAAAAGTGCAGCATCAAACTAATGGAAACGTCCACCTTTTAAAGTTTATTTTAAAAGTTCGGTTTATCTTGATAAATATTCAAAACAAATCACCCGGGCTATTTCCATTCCAATACATCTTTGATGAAGGCTGCTACAATCTTTTACATAGAAAATGTATTTTTCTGGTACTATGCTAAAGTTCCTAAAATCTTCTATTCATACCCAAATGTACACCATCAGAGGCCATTGTGACCGAAGAAGTATTCGTCAGCAGATGCAGTCAAGAAAAGGAAGAGAACAGCTGAAAGGTGCATATCTTAGGTCAGGTTTACTTTAAATTTGAGTGGTATTCTGGGGGTCTGAACTCCATGGGGGATGGGAAATGTTGGATAAGTTGTGCTC
This sequence comes from Dasypogon diadema, assembly GCA_006980735.1. Taxonomy (NCBI): domain Eukaryota; kingdom Metazoa; phylum Arthropoda; class Insecta; order Diptera; family Asilidae; genus Dasypogon; species Dasypogon diadema. Next base: position 93,609 of record QYTT01089751.1, on the reverse strand, counting down.
GTCGCATTCAAAAGAGCACTTAAATTTAAGTGAGCTTACGTTGCACACGTGTCCACATGGAATTTCAGGAATGATTCGCCCAAGAATTTTACGTTTTTGTAAGCATAATAATGTTTTCGAGCAATTTTAAAGAAACTATGTTTTCTAGTGATAGCATATGTATTCTAATTAATGAAAAAGTAAGTTCTATATATGAAATTGCAAGGCATAACGTGGGGTATATCTGTGCAAAGTATTTTAGTTTTTTTCTGACTTTACAGATGCTTTGGTTGTCTTTTCGAGTCAGAGCAGCTTCCTGCTCTCTAAACTTTTATTGTTATGATTTCGTACAATAATTTGATTCTATATTCTTTTGGGGATGTTTTTGTGTCCAATGTGTGCCTTAAGATCTTTTGTGAATACCAGAAAGCTGATCGGGTTAGAATCAATATACAAACTTTACAATTGTTTGACGAAGGTGGTTGTGGTATATTTTCTAAAATGATACCAGGTCATGAAACTTATATTTCGTTTAGAGATATGCAGAGACATGAAAAGAAAGTGAGGTATCGTTGTTTGAAGACGATCCAATGGCAACTACCATCAGAAGACAATCTGCGATGCAAAAAAGTAATCTATTTTATTTCCTCATGAAAGTCATTAATGTGGATGTTCATAAGACTATCATGGCACGGAAAGCATTGTCTGCCTGAAGTTCTCAATGAACTGAAAACTAGAGCCTTAATGCTCCACCGCGATAATGCATCTTCCCATGTGGCTGACATTCAGCACTCTTCAGGCTTTTCGTACGTGTAAAGCATAGGTAATTGCATTTATCAATGTCTAGTGGCAATTGATTCAAAACACACCATACATGAAAAGCATGGAAGTCAGAATTTAAAATAAAATAGTCGTGCTCGAATGAGATAGTACTTGGCATCATTAGTATCACAAAAAACTCCCACGTTGGATAGGAATAAAAAAATTGGACCTAGGTGACTGCCTTGGGCATCCCAGTTAAAATATATCTGCTTGGATAGGACATCACGAAATAACAATAGCTGACGTGGTTGAGACAAGTAGAAGCTAAGCTACTCAACAAAACGCGAAGGAAATCCTAAAAGACGTAGATTTGCTAAAGTCGGGAAAAATACAATCAATCAGGTTACCCTTTTCAATACTGGTTGATCAAAAATTATAAAATTTAAACCAATTATTGGTAGTAGACTTTACTTTCATTAAGTTATGCTGAAAATACTTTAAAAAGATTTATAATGAAAATCAAGAACGTCACGGATCAAGGATTCAAAGATCTTGGCTATGCTGTATAAATTAGCGATAAGTCTGTAATTCGAAATCGAAACCCTAGAACTTTTCTTGTGTAGAAGAACTATAAAGAATTCTAAGATTTCTGAAAGACAAGGAATAGTTAAAAAATAACAGGGAAAAGTAACAAGAGGGACAACAGCATTTATTCCAAGAAGTAGGAATATCAATGGGCCCGCACGAGAACAACAATGCTCAAGATGTGTTTTTTTTAGCAAACTTTCGTCAAAAAATGCGTTCAAGAGCTTAAGAGAAGCCTTCAGATTTAGATTCAAAGAAATCAGATCACAAGGAATATCACAATGTGGATAGTGGCACAGTGGAAAGTGTACTGCCGTCGACTTTAGCGTCTAAAGAAGTCCCATAGCGATCACGACGAGCAACTGAATAATCTTGACGAAAAGTTCCCCGTTCAAAATTCCATTACAGAGCTTAGGGCTTAGGGTGCTTGCACAAGGGAGCATGGATGGCCGCTTAAGCTAGAAACAGAATGCGCAGGCTGTGACAGTGGCAGTGGCAGCTCGACGATATTATTGGCTGTCGCGTATTCACGTGACTTTCTTTATCCAATAGCGCTGCTGAACTGCCGCTGTCATTGATTTCTCAGTTTCTTTAATAATTTTCAGATGCTCTTAGTTTTCGTATAATATTAGAAAAATTGTTTTTACACATTCCTGTACATCGTACAAATATTGATTTTAAAATTTCTGAATTAGTTTTCGTTTACTTTATTTTATAATTTTCTTAAGTGATCAGACTACAGATTAGTAAATAAAATATTGCAATAGATATTTGCGTGCAAAGTTTCATTAGTAGCTTCTAAAACTACTTCCTACTCAATTCTCTACCTTTTTAAATTTTTCATTACTCCTATTCGGTATATGTGCAATACTTCAATATTTGTTTATATCCATTCTTCAAAATTCATCAATTTTACATTTAAAGAATTTAGGTCAATCCGGAATTTTCCGAATTTTGATGAAAATATTCACAAATTTTCCTGCCTTCTATCAGAGAAAATCGTTTTATCTGTTCGTCCATTGCATTGGAAATTTTGAGCAAATAAGGTTAATTACTCATGCGATGCAGTTTGAAAATTATAGCGAGGGCCAATTGGCCATTGAACGAGGCATTGTATGAATATATGATGTGATTAGAATCACCGAAAGACATAAATTATGAAAGCCGCCTGTGAACTAACTATTCTAACATAAAGGGTAGTTTTCAGCGTTTCATGATAGTTTGCACGATAGTGGAACTGAATTATTTATGGAACAATATGAGTGAGAATTTTGTCACGGAAATTAAATGAATGAGGATACCCTCTACTGTGATGGGGATGATGTGTGCAAATTTTATATGGGAATTGGCATGAGTTCATGGAAATGATAATAACGATAATAAGTTTCTCACTATATTTTCTATTAAAATTGGACAACTAAAAGGAACCATTGAATAGAAGGCAGAAGATTTTGTTAGGTTTTGATGTTGAGTAAATTTAAATCACAGATATTACTGCTTCCAGCAAGTCACACCTCACCGGCAACAATTAGATGATTCCTCTTCTGCGACTATGGTTCTTAATGGGTCGAATAATCCAGCGGTTTTATAAGTTCAATCCTCCTTGGCAGAGTTGACTCAATCACTGCACCAAATTAAATTATCGATACCCCTTGCTGGATTTAGCCACGTTACCTTGGAGTAGTAAATTTATAAAAATTAGATTCTATCAATCTTAGCTTTCGACAAAAATCACTTTACTCCTGTATGTGGCATCGAATGAAAATACATATTATATAATTGGTTCTGTACGAGGTTGTAGTTATGTTTGACGAATAATACTGAGGGCCTCGAATAAATTGTGGCATCTGATTTGACAGAAGTTATAGCATGGTATGAAGAAGTATAGAATTTCATCCAAATTTTTTTTAGAGATCAAGAAATACACAAATATTTCTCCATAAGGTAACTAGTGAGACTATGCATATCCACCAATAGAAAAATAGTGAACTGCTAAAAAGTAGAATCCGATATTTTGAAATTCCTAGATATCTAATTTCAGTCAACAATACATAAATACAGCCAAGGTAGATTTAATGACCATTATCCTCATCAAAAATTCGAAAAGTATATTGGTTACATTACTTATTTTCATGAAAATATGTTTGCCTTGGGTTTCACTGGAGAGTGTAACTACACTAAGAATAATTTGAACATATCTAAAAATACATACATATGTGATGCATTAAATGATATATTTATGTTAGTTTGATTCAAAATTGGTTTATACAATTTTACGAGTTTTCCTCAATCATTACGTGTCCTGGGACATTTTTCTGAAATTTATATTATAGAATATATTGTTCTATATTAAGTCGATAATAACGAGAAATTTTAACATAAAAAATCACTTAAAAAACATATTCGCAGTAGAGAAGAAAATCACATTAAAAGCATAGTCTGCAATGGAGTAATGCTCAGTTGATTGTACATGATTTACGCATTAAGAAGCTCTGAGATTTATCGTAACGAATTAGAGATATGTATTTCGCCAGTTTTAGTGAGGAGTTTACTTATATTTTTGGGGTTTTTTTCTATTTACATACAGTTAGTCAAATAAGACTTGGTACAACTTAAGTTCGCAAAAATAATAAAAAAGGAAGCATTACACTATTTTAAAATATTTAATTAATTAGCTCACAAACCGTACACAAAATTTCTTGTAAGAAAGTTTTCATTACATTAAAGAAATTCCATTAAAAATTAAACACTGGCCATTTGAACGCATATCTTTCAGATTTTAATAAAATTTCATGGTATAGAATTTTAAATTAAGAGTTAATACTTTGTTGGAGCTTGTTATAATTTTTCAAGAGCTTCTGAACGTCTTGGCATTGATTTTCATTTTCTATTTCCATTTCCATTCTAATAACAGCGCATTTCTCAACTATATATTGTTATGAATTTTATATTTTTGTAGTTTGATTTTAAAATAAGCCCATAACCCATAATCCCATAAGTGTATGAGGTTAAAATTACTCAGTAGAAAGTGTGCTCATTACTTGATTACTGAAGTAATGAACATAAGAACACTACTATGCATTCATTGGAAATTCATGATTCACTCTCTGGTACATTATTCCTTCATTGATTCATTGATGGAGATGTAAGGATACAAATAAGGTTTCATTTAGGGAGTGAACTTTTATTGGTGTTCTACTTTATTCCTATGTTCGTTCAAAATTAAGAAACAAATACGATGAACCAGAAAACGTAAATTTCTTTAGTACAATACCTTTTACGTTACCTTGTCATTAATAGTCTCTGTTATATTATTGTTTATATTACTATGTCATTGATACTAGCGACCTATGTTATTCTTCGATGAAATTATTTATTACCGCGTTAACTCATAGCTCCCACTCTTTTCCTGCTTTTCATCAATGACCTTTTATAATTCACTTCCAATCCAATTCACATCTTTGCTGATGACAGCACCCTTGATTTTGTGTACTTATTTGAATCTGTTGCTCACAATGCCACTGATAATAATCGAGCACGCATGATTGGATCACTTAACGACAACATTGCGTAAATTCTCGCCTGGGCAGAACGAATCGTGTCGGGTTTAATGCAGCGAAAACACGAAGCTGTCTGATCTCTCTAAAACGAACCCCAAATCCTCCACCAACACTCTTTGCCAATGGGTGGAGTATTTCAAACTCTCCTGACTTGAACATCTTAAGATAATCTTAGTTAGACGGATCACTTCTTTGTTATTGCAAAGAACGCGATGAAGTGCCTCGGCTTTCTGCAGCGGTGCAAGAAATATTTCACTTCATTTGACCTAGCGCCCATTTACAAGGCTCACATCAGACCTAGACTGAAATATAATTCGGGTATCTGCTCCTGGACGAACTGCATTGTACGCGTTTGACAAAGACCAAAAAGGCCGTTAAACTCATCGGCTACAAGACGATAATTTTTAAAATCGATTTTGTGGAACATAGACACAATGTTGCATGCCTTACGCATTTTTATCCCTACTTCAATGGATATTGCTCCAATGAAATCTCTAGTATGATTCCTTGTATATCAATCCCTGCGGGTGATACCCGCGCATCGAGCCGTCTCCACCCTTTCGTCCGGCGAGACAAGATCTAGCAGAACAGTGAAATTTCTTGAATCCCTCCTGAACACAACTACACGAATGTGCAACAAATTGCCATTTTCTGTTTCCCCACAGGACTATAGGCTACAGTTTTTCAAAAGTATCTTTTAAGGCTGTAAAATTGTGAACATTACTCAGGTGACTTTCGCACTTAAAGTTATATTTTCTAATGAACCCAGCCGTATACAAAATATACAAAGAAAATTAAAAATACCCATTTTTTATATTAAAGGATGAAGGACGAAAAAGGGATAAAAAAGCCCTTGTTCCTTAATATGATCGCTCTACTTTTTATATTTCAGAAGATATGATTTTTTTAACACTACCAGAAACCCAAAATTTTTCCGTTTTTTTTTTTTAATTTTCCAAAAATTCATAATCCATTACCAAAGTATTTTACATAAATCGTAAATCGTTTAATGGTATTAATGTTTGTTAATTATATATTGCAAAATACCAATTATCATGAAATTATATTGAAACACATTTTGTGTTCTTAACACGTTAAACGCCACAATTAGCATAAAAATTTTCATGAGAGATTTGCGTATTAAAATGCATTTGTTCAGAGAGAGCTTTTAAATGGGGATGACCGGTGACCGCCATGGCACTAAACATGTTAAAGTAACTGCATTTCATGAAAACTTGAAATATTTAAATTATTATGTTGCCATTTGTTAATTGCATGCCAAAAACCAAAATATTTTTTTTGTTCCATGAGCATTAAATGTGTCTGCCAGAAATGACATGGAAGCTAATTTCTGAGCTAAAAATGTGATAGTCTCAGCTGGAATTACTTGAGTAATTTTTCAAGCTAATTAAGAGAGACATTTTTTAAGTATTGCCATTTCTTCTTAATTCTTAAGCTCATTTTAAGCAAAAGTTGTGCAGTGTTTTGAACGAAAAGGCAGTGTTGACTTGTCAGAATTAACTTTGGGTGGGAATGTTTCTTTAGAATAGCAGAGGGAGGCAAATTGTTATCACTTTAATTAAAATTTATTTATAATTTAATATTCTTATACTTATCCAGTTATGTTAGATAGTGTGCTCCCCATTACATTTATATCAGTATTTTACTTGAAAAAATTTGTATCCTTCAGATTAATATCAGAAATCGATTTTATGATACCATAAGCCTACAAAATGTACTGTACAATTGTTTTTTAGTTTAACTATGTAGAATGAAGAGGATGAAGAGATATGTGACTTTTACTTTATAAGTAAAAACCAAAATATATGGTAAAAGTCAATTGAGTCAATGAGTGAAAGTACCTATTTTCCTTTTGGTCAACAGTTCAATTTGAGATTTCTATCTAAACACCTGCCATTCTCGCCCTTTCATACATGTCGTTAAACAAAACAATTAATCACAATTAAATCACTAAAATCAACATAGCAATTAAGAGCTTGTGAATATTCATTATATACTAATTTAGCTATTTCTTAATAAATAGTTGTACTCTGCTACTACGTGAAAACGACGTTCATAAATTATTCTTGTAATTTGGTTGAACTGCTTAACAAATTAACTTCCTATCTATTGTTTAGATATCTTGTTTTTCAAAGCTGGTTAGCGTACTGGAGTCTCTTGATTTATAATATTGCCAAGAAAGTAGGTATAATTTCTATAGTAAAGTTTTTTCTTTCTTCTACTTAACCATAGCAACAAAGGAAACAACTCACTTTTGAAATACAAATACATTTCAAGAATTGAATTGCTACTGGTATTTCAAATATTAAAATTTATAGTTGTTGAGTACAGATTAATATTTTGCTCCTGATGTTCGATATTTCAACACCGATTTTTTTAGTTTTAAATTGCATCGAGGTGAATAGTATTGATGTAAGACTCTAACACAAAGTCTATTCAACGAGATGCCCCAGATCAATCTTATAGTGTAAAAGTTCAAAAAAAGCACTCAACCAAACAATTTTCCTCCTGAACATTTTTGCTTTAGAACGAATTGAAAGGTGCTCAATGAACCCACTCTAGCGAAAAAACCACTACACATAATTCACTGGTGTGGAGTTATTCTTCCTAATTATCACCAAGGTCATCGCTCAATACAAAGTCATAATTACATAAATTGTGAAGAGGTTGTAAAATTCCCATTCCACCCTGAGAAGCTTAAATACATTCTGAAGATATACATTCCAACATTAAAAGAGGAATTCAGAGTAAAATACATTATTTATTTCATGGAGGTTCATATTCACTGGCTCATCCAAATTTTTTTGCTTTTAATCACCTGAATGCAAAATACAAAATAGCAAGAAAAGATGTATCTTTTTAAATTTTCTTCTGCAATAAAAATTTTCAATAAGAAAAATAGAAGCATAAATAAAATTCAAGAATTTTGGACAAAAATTTTTCAAATAAGTTTTCGCATATTGATCGACGGGCTCATAGGGCCTGCACGGTCTACGTTGGTGAAGGAACCCTGCTTCACAGTTTCTTCGTTTGCCCGACCTTGCAGAATCTTACGAAGCTGGTTAGTAGATTGTGTTGGATGATCAGCCCGTCATTCGGCACAGTCCGATTAGTGTTTCTCACAGGTCCAAGGAGCCGTGACAGAGTGAACCGTCTTTTAGTTGGTGGCTTAACTAAGTCGACAATTCACTTCTAAAAGGCATCTCGCCGACAGGTTAGGGAAGCGTACACTTTTCGAATGCCTGGTGACAAAATCGGGAATTTTTAACATGTTGACTGCCGCAATTAGCATAAAAGCTTTCGTAACAGAATGCCGTGTGAAAATGCTTTCGTCGTGAGAGAGCTTTTCAAATACCGATCAACGGTGACCGGCACGGCAGACAACGTGCTAAAGCTATCAAGACCCGTTGGGGGTCGCACGTGACAGGACGCTTATGCTCGAGGCATAGAGTTCGCTGGCCTTTCGCCTCAGATTAGGTTCCTCATGTGTTTTTGTCTCATTGTTTATTGCTAGTTAGGCTCCACGGGTCAAACTAGCTTCGTGCGAAATCTCATTAGCAATTATTTTAGTGGTGCACCCTTCTGGTTACCAAACGCTTTTTGTTGATCAGCCTTTAGAACCTATGTCTCTTATGTTGGAGAAGAGACATGCCATTTTGTTTATGCTGATTTTGATCACAGGTTTCGTTTTCAAAAATCCTTGTTTTATTTTCCTCAGGTTGCTGCTAACTTTTCCTTCGTTTGGAAGTTATATCTTTTTGCCCTTTAAGTTTTTCTTAACTTAAAATTTTTACAATGTCTTTGTACTTTTGTGACTTGTAATCAAAATAAGTCCATTATTATGTTACCCATTACCAACAGCACGTTTCGTTCAGGCAAAACAATGACCTTTGAACCCAATATCTACTCGTAAAAATTGTGCAACCGTATTCTTTTCGTCAAATTTACTAAACACATATTTGTTATTATAATGATACAAAACTACAGAAAACTACAGAACTCAATGTTCATATCATCAGATGAAAAAGAGCTTATATTAATAAGTACAACACTTTTTATGCAAATCAA
>QYTT01089751.1:71324-84220 GCA_006980735.1 Dasypogon diadema | reverse complement strand
GAATGCAAAATACAAAATAGCAAGAAAAGATGTATCTTTTTAAATTTTCTTCTGCAATAAAAATTTTCAATAAGAAAAATAGAAGCATAAATAAAATTCAAGAATTTTGGACAAAAATTTTTCGAATAAGTTTTCGCATATTGATCGACGGGTTCATAGGGCCTGCACGGTCTACGTTGGTGAAGGAACCCTGCTTCACAGTTTCTTCGTTTGCCCGACCTTGCAGAATCTTACGAAGCTGGTTAGTAGATTGTGTTGGATGATCAACCCGTCATTCGGCACAGTCCGATTAGTGTTTCTCACAGGTCCAAGGAGCCGTGACAGAGTGAACCGTCTTTTAGTTGGTGGCTTAACTAAGTTGACAATTCACTCCTAAAAGGTATCTCGCCGACAGGTTAGGGAAGCGTACACTTTTCGGATACCTGGTGACAAAATTGGGAATTTTTAACATGTTGACTGCCGCAATTAGCATAAAAGCTTTCGTGAGAGAATTTCGTGTCAAAATGCTTTCGTCGTGAGAGAGCTTTTCAAATACCGGTCAACGGTGACCGGCACGGCAGACAACGTGCTAAAGCTATCAAGACCCGTTGGGGGTCGCACGTGACAGGACGCTTATGTTGGAGGCATAGAGTTCGGTGGCCTTTCGCCCCAGATTATGTTCCTCAGGTGTTTTTGTCTCATTGTTTATTGCTAGCTAGGCTCCACGGGTCAAGCTAGCTTCGTGTGAAATCTCATCAGCAATTATTTTAAAGGGGCACCCTTCTGGTTACCAAGCGTTTTTTGTTGATCGGCCTTTAGAACCTATGTCTCTTATGTTGAAGGAGAGACATGCCATTTTGTTTATGCTGATTTTGATCACATGTTTCGTTTTCAAAAACCCTAGTCTTACTTTCCTCAGGTTGCTGCTCACTTTTCCTTCGTTTGGAAGTTATATCTTTTTGCCCTTTAAGTTTTTCTTAACTTAAAATTTTTACAATGTCTTTGTACTTTTGTAACTTGTGATCAAAATTAGTATTAGTCCATTATTACGTTACCCATTACTAACAGCACATTTCGTTCAGCCAAAACAATGACCTTTGAACCCAATACCTACTCGTAAAAATTGTGCAACCGTATTCTTTTCGTCAAATTTACTAAACACATATTTGTTATTATAATGATACAAAACTACAGAAAACTACAGAACTCAATGTTTATATCATCAGATGAAAAAGAGCTTTTATTAATAAGTACAACACTTTTTATGCAAATCAAAGGACTTCTCGCTGCTGCAGGTCCTGCAAACAGTTTTTTAATTTATTATCCACTTCACAATTACAGTCGGGAAAACCTTCACTTATTAACTTCTCTGGAAAATTGGCCCGCTAACTAAGTGAATTAAAAATTTACATTTTAAACATATCAAAAAAACCTCCAAATTTTTTACGCCCTGTTTGTTGCAGGTTCCATGAAATTTATGCACACTTGCAGCATAAAGGTTACCAGATTTTCGATGTACTGAAGTAAAGAGTGTTTTAAATTGGGTAGATAAAATATATATGTATAAAATTTTCCATTGTTTTCGCAAAAGGTTGTAAACAAGTCGAAAGCACACTGGCACTGGGTAAAGAGAAAAATTTTTAAGTGGAAAATGGTTTTGTAGTGAAAATGGGAAGTATCGTGCACCAGTGCATCATGGTACTATGTGTAGCTTTACTACTTATCTATTTAGTTTAGTTAAGTAGTTTTGGGGATAGAGAAAAGAAGTGCTGTTAAATAAAGGGAACAATAATGTATAAAGATAAGATGTTGGTGGTACCCTCTTCAATTTTTCTGAAATTCATATCACAAAGAGTTTGTTGTGGTATATTAACCCCTTAACTACGGGGTTACAGCGCCATTATACGGGAAGAGAAAAAGCATAGAAATGAGGTGTAAACCATTCTGAACTTTTAACTGGCATAAGAATAAAACCTTTTACAATTTTAATTAAAGTCTTCTAGGCGTCATCCGTCGTTAAGGTGTTAAGATAGGAACAAATTTTATATTACTTTGAATTTATGAAAAAGGAGATTGGGCATAGTACGGGTGATACCACAGTTTCTAGTAAATTTTTCTTTAGTTAAGACCTTCAATTTTCAATTTGAACATCCACTTTGAAAGCTGATGCAGATGAACCGATTTTTATGCATGCCCTTGATATGGTGAGCAAAGTAGGAGTAGACTGCAGATTTTAATATCTTTTGTATATCTAATTTTAGGAGTATTAGCAGCAAAATCCATGAGAGATTTTCTCTTGTAGGATTATTATGTATTTTTAACTACACATTGTTTGCTTTATCGTTCTTACTGCAAACCTCAACTGAATCCTAAATCCCTCTTGAATTGAATATTAATGAAGAACTGCTGGTATCGTAGAGAAAGCCGATAGCTAAATTAATAAACATTTTTCTAATCAGTTCACCTACGCCGATGGTCGAGCGGGCTGAAACGCACGTATACAGATTTTCTCCCCAGTTGGTGCGGGCTCGAATCTCGCACAGGACACGGCAATTTATTTGGGTACCAGTGGTTGAGGCAATTCTACTGGCGAAAATTGTACTTGTTAAGCCAATGGGATGTTGCACAGTAATAATCTCATGTCAAAATTGTGGCTCACTTACAACATTTGTCAGGTTAAAATTTCCCAATCTCCCTTTCCCTAAATTCCTTCCGCCTAAGCTGTGCTGTCGGTGGCTTAGAATCAAAATCCTATCGATTTTACAAAATGTCATAAGTTTTTCGATGTAATTGCAAATCGGCTGTGGTCTTAAATGATTATCACCACCACCAGACATCCCAGAGTACCAGCCATTCATTTCCAATAACAAAATAGAAATTTAAGATAATTTGTAAGAACTCTTCTTGTGTTTCGTTTACCTGAGTTTTACACAAAACAAATTTCCCGCTCTCTTACACAATAATGAAGGTGAAATGGTAAGCAATTAACACAAAGTGCTGCTCTCCTAAAATAAATTAATTTTGAGTTGTGTCTTGTTAAGCTTACGAAATTGATGCCTTTTAATTTACGGTCGTTTCCAGTTTCTTTGATGTTTTCATCAACGTTAAATGTTTTCGTTGCCAAATGGAAAATCTGAAGATTTTCCTTGAAATCTCTAAAGTTTAATTAAACATCGCAAAAGGCAAAGAGCATTTTCATTGGTTTTCATGGTATTTTTTTTTGATTCGTAGTATAAAGATGTTTTTTTTTCTCTTGCGGAACAGTCCTTAAAAGTGGCAGAGAAAGCGTTGAAGGAGGAGGTTCTTCCTTCTCTTCCTTAAAGCTTTAACAGCTGTTTAACTGTTTGATAAAATTTAAATATTGGCTTCCTGCATATTTTTTCTAATGAACCCCTAAAATGTTAAAATTTGGAGAACTTGAAGTGCTTATCCCGTAGACGAAATCGACGAGGAGAGGTGATGGGGGTTAGGTGTTCCTTTAAGAGAAATCAGAAAGCTTTCGGTTTTGGACACACTAACAAATTCGCTGCCGATCACACACATATGCGCGGAGCTTGTAAGCTCTCTCTTGCTAAATGGCATCGAACGACTTAAACTCCTAGAAAAATTTCCAATCCAACTAAGAAAAGAAGGGCCCAGAGCAAATGCTGGTATCTTTAGAGCGAACCTATCAAAGGACTAAATTTTATGTAAAACTATGTACCACAGAAAGTCTATGAAATAATCCAGGAGGTGCTGGTATTAAGGTCCTCAAGAATAGTTTGATTGATGCTGATCCTAACTTCCTACAGTTTCTATGAGTACTTGTCTCTCACGACAAAGGCATTCTAACACGGAATTCTCTCACGAAAGCTTTTATGCTAATTGCGGCTGTTAACGTGTTAATAGGGCTGTGATAAAGCTTTCGGAAGTCGATATTCTTAACCCAAAATGAACCATCGCCTCGGAATGAAATATCCTCAAATGGTTACATATTAGTAAAAATTTGATAATACAAAGAACAAATTTCCCTCTTTTGTTCACGTTTTATTTTGGTAAAAGAATATTACTGTTGCTCTACAATATCTATCACAATTAGTCCTATTTTGCTCATTCTACACGCAATAATACACTTACACTTCTCTAATACATATCTGAGCGTTAGTTTTATGTCCAGGTGGGCAGGCTATGGAAACAACCTTTATCTACCCTCAGGGGGTGTACTGGCCTATTGAGTTGTTTACTTATATGTGATGTATCAGTTTTCTTTTTATTACCTGTGAATTTAATATTTACTTAAAAATGCACAAGACTACAAACACCTAGTTCCTATCATCCCTAACTACTTTTGTTAAAATACCCCTGAAATTATGAAACTTTTCTCAGCTTGTAATAATTAAATTCAGGAAAATATGGCCGAGCTCCATGAAAGCTTTTGGAATTTTTGGCACAGAGGACCTAATCCTATCACTTGAAATTAATTGAGGAAGGAATTTGGCTGGGTAAGTTAAGTCGTTCGGAATAAATTGCAATTTAATTTTAATTTGACAATAAGATTGATAGATATTTCGATTAAGATAAATGGAGACAATAATAAGAACTTCAATTTCTTCGGTGCCTAGTAACATGCAAATTTTGAAATATGGCCGCTTTGGTCTAATAATTGTTTATTATTAATTTTATTTATTTATAATTAATTTAAATTTCTGTATCTAGATTTAGCCAGAAGAAAACCACACGGTTTGATGAATATTTATTCTTAAATTAATTATTTCTACCTCCGTTTTCAGCCGGGGAGTTATCGAATACTCTATTTTCGGTGCAGTTCCTCAGCCTTGATAGGATACGAAAGAAATACGGAATTGCTTTCGTGCTGGGCGCTCGACTGGTGACTTGATGACGTTCCTTACTGAGTGCATCATTGTATCTATAACTTTGGCGTTAGTTACGCTTGATATCGCAAAAGGTTTCGGCAGAATCTGGTACTCTAGCCTTTTAGCATTTGGTCTTGACTAACTGGATGGAGTTATTTCCAATGCTTATAACATCAATTCCGGTATGCCGCAAGGCTCTGTACTCTCTAACACTCCCTTTCTATTCTTTATTAACGATATGTTATCACTCACTTCAAATCTAGGTCACAGTTTTGCTGATGACAGATTTCGCGTACTCGTTTTGATCAGTTGCTGACACCTCTTCGCCCTGGAGACAAGACCTAGAAGAACAGTGAAGTTTCGAGAATCCTTCTTGAGCCGAACTTTACAAATGTGGAACAGTTTACCAACAAAGTTTTGATTTATCTATCACTGGAGGTGCACTTGGTCACTTTAACTGGGACACTCTGCAGCATCTCATCAGTGTAAAAACGTATTCATACTAGGTTTTTTGTTTTCTCTATAGTCAGATAACCACTGTTGGTGTCAAAACACATGGTGACCGATTTTTCGGAACGCATATATAGGCTCATTATATTAGAAGGATTAAGGTTCACAGAAGATTTAAAGCAAGACTTGGAAAGTACTTTAAAATTGAAAACAATTCAAAATGTCTTTCAATTAAATTTATATTTATATGTGTAATTGTTTCGCAGAACACCAGTCTTTTGCAGAAATTTAACTAAATACCTTTTCAGTAAAATGTTTCTAAAGGTTTCAACGCCTCAAGTAAAATGTTACCTGTTACGAAAGGACGAACATAATTGGGGTAAAATTACTGAAAAATATAATGACGCTCTAACAGATTTTTCTGGTACAAAAATTAAAAGGAAGTGTTGAAATTTTAAAAATTCTGGAACAGAGAAACCTTTTTAACAACGACCATATTAAGGGTACAACAACCTCTGGTGCTTATAGTGACTTTTTAACCGAAGTGGAACAACCACGATACTATTTTATAGCGGAATGTATTTTAAAGCCGCCAACGGCCAGGTCTCTACATTTATTTCCTACTTAATTATTTTTAATTAAGATCCAGACCAGACTTTTATTTAGAGCTGTAAATGAAAGGTTTCATAGAACGTAAATTCCGCACAAAGGTCCATGGAATTCAAATAAAAATTCCCTCTAGTGTAAAAGTTCACACGAAGTTAATGTTCTGTGGCAGGGGGGGGAGGAAAGACCTTTTATTAAAGTAATTTAAAGGCCGCAGTTATATTGGAGAGATTTTATTTGTAAAATGGTTTCCAAAATCTGAAATTGACTGCTTTAAGTAAAATTATTCGATGATGAGGAGAAGAATTGTTGCAATTTATTTAACTTCGAAGTGAGATAATAATTTGGAGTTTTATTTTAGGATGAAAGGACTTTATATTTTTAAACACTTTTTCGGCATTTTAATATTATTCCATAGTGTGTCTGGAAAATTCTTGAATAGTGTTTTAATAAAGGCCGGCACTTATTAGTACAAAACAATTTTGACAATCTTAGAAAGAGGACGTAAGATGACTAGGAGGGCGATATTGCATGGAGACTATAAATTTCTTGGGATTGGTACAAGTTCGGAAACTTCTAGTTCAGAGTTAAAAGTATCTTATTAAATTATTATTAAATAATATATTATTAAATAATTAGACTGGATAAAATCATATTTTAATAAACAACTCATTCATTCCGGGGGTGGAAATTGACCTAAAAGAAAATCCTTCAAATAAGTTGGAGAAAAGTGATATAATCCAAACAATTACATCTATATCTATAGACAGTAATTTGAGTGGAAATCAGCCCAAATCCCAATGTGACTTTTGAAGTTTGCCTTTGATTTTATTAGGAATAAACAAAACCAATACGTCGTCAGTATTTCCGGAAAAATTCCTCATGTGACTATGAAGTTCCTCCCACAAACAAGTATTTGCGTTAAGTTTCCGTTGGCACTCAAATGGTAAAGTTTTTCACATATTCCTCGGAGGTAACTTTCATTTTTCTGACTTCAGTCTGAGCATACGGTGGTTTTGAGAATGCAAACAAATGAACTTCATTAGAGGACTTAAAGCAAGGACTACAGCTTACTGCAAGCAGCACTTGTTGTTATTTTCTGTGCATACACGTAGACCAAGGATGCACCTTCTGTTTTTCGCGAGAATTACTAAACACCTGTTACTGCAATTAAGCCATAAAGAGCCTAGTCGTACGTTGCTGTGAACAAGGTAAGCACTTAACACAAGTACTTTTCTTGAAAATTATTGTCAGGATTTAAGTGGATATTTTATTCTCTTCTTTTTTTGAGGACGTTCAGTACATCCTGCATTGTAAAGAACACTGCCTTAAAGCTTAAACTATAGTAACTTGTGTTAGAAAAATAAAAAGATACGAAGATAAAATGTAAATGAAGCAAGAGCAACACTTTAATTAATGGCAGGTGTAATGAAATCACAAAGTGCAACAGATTCAAAAGCATAACAATATAAAGTGGACGAAGAAAAGTGAAAAGAAACCAACTTCAATATACCACCACCATCACCCAAGTTGTTGCTTTCACGTGCTCAATGGCTGGTTATCCAATTATTTTCTCCCCACAGCCAGAATACCTACAGGTGAGAGCTTGTACGACGACTAATTGGGAGCTTCTTGTTGGAAGGTTTGGTACATAAAACAGCGTGACTTTTTATTAAAAGAATACAGTCTTTCGCAAAACGAAGTGCACATGAATGTCCTCATTGAAATGTCTCCCTTTATGACTTGCAGCTTGAACAAAATAAATACGTCTCAAGTTTTCGGCATGGGTAAATTGCAGTCATTCAGGATTCAAGTTAAAGAAAATGTTAATTAAAGGTTTGAATGTAAAGTGAAAAAAATGAATTAAATAATATCATAATCTGCTAAATAAAATCAAAACCTCCTCAAATATCGATTTTAACACTCATAAGTTCAGGGTACAAAATTCATACGCAACGACCTGCTCAATTTATTTCAGTTCATTCGTAATATCCTGGAGCCATCTGTAAATCTAGGGATGCTCCATTACATTAAAGAATGAATGGGATTGTCATGGATGGGGGAATTCTTTCGATTCCACAAATTCGGAATGTTCATGTGAATTTTTCCGCTTCAATGTTCGTCTTAAAGTGGTACCGAGTCTGAGTGCCGCAGGATATTTCGTATTCAGATTTTTGCTCTTAAACCTGTCAACAAAAACGATTTTATGTGAAAAGACGACAGGTAAGGCACGATTTGAACATATTCGGTTTGCTTTGCATAAATTTTAAGGTATTTCATTGGGCATACAACATATCCAACAGATTTAATGGATTTGAACTGACGGGCAAGAAATATTCTTAGAACTTTTTACTTGTCTGTTTTATTGTCTATAAGATATGACATTTATTAGCTACCTGTGCTGTTACACTCCTCCATTAAAATTGTCAAGGCAGTGTAATAAAAATCCTGAAATATCATTCACCATTTTTCCCTTCTAGCTTTGAGCAAGACAAGAAAATTTCTGCAATTAAAATGCTAAAAATATGTTGAATACTCGAATATGACAATTATGTCGAGTGTAAAACTTTCTCGTTTAAGAGGTTTAGTTAAATAAGTTTCTAAGAAGTTTAGTTAAATATGTTGTATGATAGTATTGCCTGAAAGAAACGCCAACTTCTACCAACTTTTTCCTTAACGTGCAATTTCTACTATCAGATATTCCTCAGGTCCGAAGTGCTGTGCCATGACAACGCGTGAGGATGGCAGTAGGAGCAGCAGAGTTAAAAATATTTTAAAGAGCATGGATTTCTTAAAGATTCATCGTAATTCACACAAAAGTGTCACCTATACCAATAAAAGGAAGCTGAATAGTATTTTATGAATGTGATTGAAATTGTGAAAGGAAATCACCGATGGTGTTAGGAGTCCCTATGTCCATCTTCGATTTCCAGAAGATAAAAATAAGAAAATTCTCCTCATCGTCGTCGACAATGTGGACAATAATTGATGGGAAGAATGAATGCTCTCAGAAGGCGACAGAAAATCATTTCTACGATATATTTTCGAGACGTTTATGTTCTTGCGTCATGATAACTCGACGTGACACTTGAGCTCAATCAACTGTGGTAAATAAATAAAAACAAAATATTTACTTCGTTCAGAAACATTTCGATCGTTAACAAAATTTACCTGACCTTCACATTAAGGAGGCCATGTCAAGAGAAAAATTATAATTACCTTGGAGAGCATAGGATAGGAAAGAGCGATCGATACCCTTGGGCGAGTACAAGTTCAAAAGCACTGCCGCAAATATAGTCTCTTGTACCCCCAGTGCTGGATTAATTTTGCACATATAGTTGACAATACTATAAGCCTACCTGCATTTTAATCCTGTCACAATCGTTTATGATATGAACAGTTATTCCATCCTCCAGCAAATGTGGTCTGCAGAAGGTGTGTACTAAGATCAGCCTGTTTAGGTATTCTAGTCTACAGTATCCTAGTGAGAAATCCAGAAATTGCTCGCAGTTCGCCTTTATCTAGTATAGTAATATGTGTTTAACGATTTCTACTCAATGATGGGCATTTACGCGTAGTTTGTATTGTCTACACTGCGGGGTAAACAATGTGTAGACAATGTAGATAATACATAGTCTACGTAGACAATGTAAACTTTTGGTATGAATGGAACAAAATTTATGTAGATATAGCGAAATATTATTTATCAGCTCTTGTTGATATTAAATTCTTTATTTTTGTTTCTTTTCTAATCTTATCTTATCTGTCTGATTTGTTTTTCTCGAACGTCTAGCTTTATATTCATTTTTCCTTATCATATTACTCAAATTCCTTTATATTGTTATTTTTATTATCTTTTTTTTACCCTTATTCTCATTTTTAATACATTTAATTTATTTAGATAGTTATTTAGTTGTCCAAGACACTGTGACCTTTAAGTGTTTTGATGTAGTCTTGTTCCTAAAGATTTTAGATTGTACAAAATTCAAAAATTTCTTCTGTTGGAAGAAAAAGTGGTGAACTCTTTTTAAAGAGCCTCCATGTGGAGCATAATGCAATGAAGTGGACATAGAGACAGTGCAGGACTAGTTCTGATTTTACAACCTACTGGAAATTTAGCCATGGATACAATGTCTTTGTAAATTTGACTCAAAGTACATGTAATATATTTACTTATAATATATATATTATATATGCTTTGTATATGTAAATATTTATAGTTTAGTTACATAGGATATTGCTAACACAAATCTTTGTAATTTATTCCTAAAATCTAAAATTCAGAAATAAATAATGCCGTGCTATAATTCTGCACTGAAATCTCCCGCAGTTCTATTTATCTAATAAATCCCCCAGGCAGGGTGGACATTTATTATTTGCATGAATTTTTACAATAAATGCCCAGAGATAAATAAAATCAAATTTATTTTTAAAGCACTGAAGTCCAGTTTATGTGAATGGTTCAAAACAATAGTAATTTTTCGAGATTAATGAAAAAGATGGGGCCGGAGTTATTATAAAATTAAAGGTGTAGAGTGCTTAGAAGTTTCTTTTTTACCGTCCCGAATAAGACATTCCTTAGTTTTGTATTTTAAATATTTTATACGATTAAGTAACCTTAATTAATGTAGGTCACAAGTAAATCTCAAAAGAAGAGTAGAAAGAAAAAAAACAGCGACTGGTGGTAATATCATGAAAAATACATAAATGTACAAATTGGATAACTAATTTTTAACGAACAATAGATACCTAAGGTATTATTAATAAAAACTGTCCAATATTGCACTATTTCAAGCTGGATTTCCCTGTAAGCGTACAAATTTCCTGGATTATATCGCCAAATTAGTTCGGATGTATTTTATACACCATATCTACCACAACTCATAACCAATTAAAAGTTTTCCCGTTTGGGAAGCTGTTCCATGTGCTGCTGGAGAATTATATAATATTTATAGTGAATATATGAGAATGACCGGATAGGAGGATGCTGCACAACAGAAATTCATCTAGCCAGTCTGCTGCCTATCTAATCCAAATTGAAAGTTTGATGTGAAGTTTAAATATACCGACCTACACCCATTTATTGCCCTCTGTATGAGGGTTGGTTTTTATGTGCCTCTGCCCTTAATTTCAGTTGCATTCAGTAGACGATTTGAAATGGAATTAATGGGATGATTTCGGGAGTAGAAAATTAAGTGGCAGTTTATTGAGTTTCATAGAACGGCTTTCAAATAATTTTGTGACTTCATTAGGCTGTACTTTTTCTCCGTAAATCTACTTTTTAGATTAATTATAAAGTTAGTTATGGATAGGGAATTTGCAAGGCACTTATATTACACGTGAATGCTACTAAAAAAAAGCAAAATAATATCAAAAATTTTTTTTCTTAAAAACAATTTATTCTCTATCAATTAAATCAGTTAGAAGATCTGCTTAAACACCGAGGTAAAAGAAGCAAATACTACTGTATGACTTTTATCCTAAATTGAAAGGAAGCAGGACATTTAGTTTCTCTGGAAATATGACAATTTTTCAGGATGGTTTATAACTTTTTAATTTTTAAGTATCGATATAAATGCGAAAGTTTAAAATGTGAAATAATGGACGAAATTTTAGGGTCTTCTTTCATATTTAAGGGGTTTTATTTCGTATAGGAACAGAAGTTATTATTTCACAACAACATAAATAGAAGAGGAGTTGGGAACATTTAACCTGACAAATGTTGTAAGTAAACCACAATTTTTGGTGTGCAACTTTTACTGTACAACACTCCAGTACAAATCTTGTAAGTGGAATTGCCTCAACTATTGAGACCCCGAAAAATCACCAGAATCGTTGCAGGAACAATTATAATGTAGATCTGGCGGATCTTCCGCATTATGGAGAAAACTTTGCGCAGGACTGGGGTATGGAATGAGATCGTCGAGAATGGCCAAGATACTAATGCCAACGAACATAAATAACAAGAATACCGACTTGGAACATTGCAATGAAAAATTTTCATTGATCTTGAATATTTGGCTTTGTGTTTGTCAATTTATCTAAATAAGAAGGAAAAAGCAAGAAAATCACAATTTGCCTATCTATTAAGAAATATGACGACACGTGTTCTACCTTGTTATTAATGTTCGTTGCTAATGCCTCCATCGAAACCTTGAGCACTCCCGATTAAGGAGTCGCCTAAAATGAGGTTGAATTTGAGCGGTATCTGGGAGAACTCAGCATATACCCGTGAGCAAAACTTCGAAACTACAAGCCATGCACAAGAAGAAGAGCAAGAACATTGAACCCTTTTTTATGAATGCTTCAAGATAGGCAAAATTGGGCTTATATACTTCGTCAGCCCATGTACTGCTATCTTAAAGCGTTCATAAAAAACAATTCATATGTTAGTGCTCAAGGTAAGTTCATGGCTTGTAGTTTCGAAGGTTTTGCCGTGTTGGTCCAGACAAACCATTGCCATTGGCTGGTCGGAGTGATTACATTAGTCGACCAGTCGCCAGTCGCCTAATATTCTTCTTGAATTCCAATAACAGAATGAATCTTGTTAAAAAAATCATTATTAGTAATTTAATACTAGGAAAACATCTTTAGAGAAATGAGTCTTTATGACTTATTTTAGATTAATTTTATACAGGACTAATATTCAAATAAAGGATAAAATGCGACTGCTATTAACAATAGCCGAAATTAAGATCTCTTTTGAAGTTTTTCTCTACCATAATTTTCTAAATACACCGTAGAAAAGACTTAAGAATTTTAAATATTTTTTTTTCATTTTTATTAAAATCAGAAAAAGTTTTCTCTCCTCATTTCCACTTTAATGCTCTATGTATATTCTGTGCAAAGCAAAAATAGCTTTAATAAAATTGGCAGAAGGTGCAACACGGAGGTCATGGTTTGTTCCCTTTAACGAGTCAATTAAATTCATCTCCTGCCAAATGATCCACTTAGAGTTTTGAAATTGCCCCATCATCGCATTGCTGAGTGGTTATTTTGAAACTTTTC
>QYTT01089751.1:52198-71304 GCA_006980735.1 Dasypogon diadema | reverse complement strand
GGGGGTGGGGGGGGTGTGTTATGCGGACGACTGTAGAGACGAAAGAAGTTCTCCTCCAACAACCATATTCTGGGAGCGAGTAGGTTAAAAAGTTAAAAGCCTTATGTTGGTCCAGACAAACCATTGCCATTGGCTGGTCGGAGTGAATATTCTTCTTGAATTCCAATAACAGAATGAATCTTGTTAAAAAAAATCATTATCAGTGAAACCAGTATTTAAGACTATAGAAAAACATCTTTTGAGAAATGATTCTTTATAGTTTATTTTAGATTAATTTTATACAGAACTAATATTCAAAAAATAGGATAAAATGCGACTGCTATTAACAATATCCTAAATTCTTATTAATATGAGGACATCATATCTTTTAAAGTTTTTCTCTTCCATTTTTAAATACATCTTAGAAAAGACTTAAGGACTTTAGATTTTATTAAAATCAGAAAAAGTTTTCTCTCCTCATTTCCACTTTAATGCTCTATGTATATTCTGTGCAAAGCAAAAATAGCTTTAATAAAATTGGCAGAAGGTGCAACACGGAGGTCATGGTTTGTTCCCTTTAACGAGTCAATTAAATTCATCTCCTGCCAAATGATCCACTTAGAGTTTTGAAATTGCCCCATCATCGCATTGCTGAGTGGTTATTTTGAAACTTTTCCAGCTTTTAGTAGTTTACTCACCTGGATAAAATTACCCTTCAAACAGTATTCTGGAGATGTTATTATTACGGTGGTGTAGCTCGTCTTATCACACTATCACTTTATGCAATGATATTAAGTGCTAGTGTGCTGTCCTCTATTAAAATGGATGCTCTAAATTGAATTAAATTAATTTGAACAGAAATTATCCTCAAGTGAAAATGTTAGTGGTACTTTGGCTTATGTATTGTTTGGCGAACATATCGAAAATTTCTACAGACTAAAGATTATTCAAGGGAAACAGGAATATACTAAACGGAGTTCCCATAATTAAGGAGAGGATTAATGGCACAAAGATACATCACACCTCGCTTCGTTATTATGTGACACCGGCGTTTTTCCGTCTTCAATTCTGCGGTCCTCAGGCAAGCGGATGTAAGTTGGAGTCCTCTTATAGCCTTTATTTGATGCAATCCTTACGCGATAACTCATTGCATTTCTGGAATTTTATCAACCTGAAGCGGAACTCTTATGGATACCCTTCCTCGTTTTAGTTTTAGCGATACTTCTAGCGATAATCCTCAGGCGATTTCAAATCACTTTGGTGATTTTCTTGCAGCTAGCTCTTCATACTAATTCTAGGGATTTTACCTTCTTGACGACGTTTCCACCGACTTTTCCTAAGATTTTGGAATTATTTACTGACGAAGATTTGCTTTCTAGACACATCTCAAGCATTGTTAATTGCTATTCGTGTAGGACCGATAGAATTCCTGTTCTTTTTATTACAACGCGAGGAACGTGTTATCTATTATTTATTTATCTTATTTATTTCTTATGGTGTCTTTCCGAAATTTTGAAAATCCTCCGCACAACAGACTCTAATAATTTTATTCCCAATTATAGCCTGGTATTTTCGAATCGCTCGTCTGTGACGTTATTCACTTTCGTTGTATTGAATAAGGCAGGTAGATTGACAGTATTTTTACTGACTTTAGCAAGACTTTTGCTAGGATTAACCACAGATTTCTTCCAAATAAACTGCGTCTTGTAGAATCTTTTTCTCGGTTTTTTGAGTTGCTATCTTTTATTTATCTCAAAGAACCCAGCGAGTGATAATTCGAGGTATTTTATCCAAGGAAATGTACAATTTGGGATGCCGCAAGGTAGTCGCTTAGGTCCTTTTCTCTTTATTATTTTCATAAATGATGTCTTTTTGTTCACGTCTAATTTGGAGATTCTTTGTTATGTTTATGGCGCCTAGGTCTCATCTCATCCGAGCATTATTGTTTTCTTTTAAATTCTAAACTCCATGCTTTTTGTACATGATTTGTTTTGAATCAACTACTTGTATGTGTTTTACATGCAAGAAGAGTATTGTTTCCTTTAATTATACTAGTGAAGGATGCTCGTTAAATAAACCTAATAAAACAAGGCCGCTCTTCTTCCAAGGATCATTTTGATACCATTAATAATAACGCTAATACCATCTTTGGCTTCATCAAATGATAGGCTAAAGAATTTCATAATCCGTTTATAACAACTCTCTATTGTATTATATTTTTGTCAACAGTATACTTGAATATACCAGTCTAGTCTGGTCGCCCAACGTAATTTTTCTTCGTGACCTGCCTGTAACAATCTTTCCAGTTAGCCTCCACATATGAACAGATTGAATCTCGTTTCACTGCATATCCTAGAAAACCGTCACAGCAGCTCTAAAATTATTTTCGCTGCCGATTGTGTATACTGTAGAATTAATTTATTTTAGTTGGTTGCTTCCTTTAATATTTCTACAGATTCTCGGCTTCTTCCGTATGTCGTATCATCGTACTAATTGTGGTATTGTTGAACCATTATCGCTTCTTCAACGATAACTACAATTTTAATTTTTCTAAATGTCAAATTAAGAATCAGCAACGTAGAGGCAATATTGCTGTATTGTGATATTGTTTGTAGCAATCAGATATTGATGAATGCGGAAATAAATAAATAAAATATTGATTCGGTAGGGTAGTGCTTTTGACAGCCTAGAACGACAAGTAGGCTTTATTGTGGGGATATTCAGCTCCTTCCATGTGCTTCTACAGAATGACCACAAATTAGGCCTACTGTGCGTTTATATATTTTTTTACATCGTTTGTTAATACCAGATTCACATCTGTCTCTTCTTCTTTCTTCTAAAGCTAAACACTAGTAAAATGTTATATTATTGGTTTTAATACAGTGGTTCAAGAAAAATTTTCGTAAGGATTAAGCTATACATCAACAAAAGTATTTTAATACCGCTCATCCAATATCCAGAAGTTCTCTATGCATTGAATCTCTGCACGAAATACTGCATACCACTCGTTATCATTTCATATTATTTCCAGGAAAAAACATCGTATATATATTTCACTCCAAAAATTATTGCTCATAAGTTTTCTGGAAAGACAAGTACGTCACCAGACTTAAAATCGACTCGGTTAGACCACTTAGTTTTCCTCAACTAATTGAAATTCAGGTCAGGTTTTTTCAGGTCACGTACATTTACCCTTTACTCAGCAGAAGAAGACCTTTCCAAAAATTACTGAAAGTAAAATCTTTGATGGATGTCCTCAAAGGAAACGGTCTTTTAATGTGGGACATCAAGCTTGAAATTTCTGAAAATTGCTGTTGGTACAACTTTTTAATTTAACCTCATAAAACACTCAGTTATATCTTGTTCGTAAGGTAAATTGTAAAGGCTGAATAATAAAATTTTCCGAATTAAAATATTAATGGCTAAAGGACAGAAAGGAATGAATCTGGAATTTTGAGCGAGGATATCCTGCAGAAATAAATAGTTATTTTCAATTTTATTTTTCTTGCATCTGGTATAGATGTGGTATTTCGGATACTTTAGATAAATATCTTATTCAAGTTCCACTCTTTACTTCATTAACTTGGTTGCTGGTTTATTTGAAACCGGACTTAAATAGTTTTAAATAAATACATTTCTAAATTCAGATGCATCTAAGTAATTTACTTACAAAGTTTCTCCCTTAATTATTTAATGAATCCAAAAAGAGATTGAACGTAATGGGTAACCAGCATATTTACTTCTGACAGTTACGTCAAAGTTTGTAAGAAGCGGCAAAGTTCAACAAAGCAAGTTACAAGAAACTTTGTGATAAATTGAGAGCTGGATGGAAAGATTTTGTATTTGCAAAAGAAACTTTCTTTTTAGAAGAACTGAGACTGTGGACTAACAGAGGCTTTTGGGAAAATCTTCGATAATAATTCATATTTACTTATTTTTTAAGAGTTTAATAATAGTTGTTATTTTTTATATTTGTACTTTATATTTTTATAATGAAAGTTTTCGTATTGCTCAGAAACCCCTGTATTATTTCTGTCGTCTGTCTGCCTGTTTGACGTGATCTAAATCCAAGCTATACAAACTATCAAAAAAATAAGCACTTTTTTGTGGTTTCTGTACAGTGTTCTTTTTAGGAGTGTTTACAATGACAGAGTAGCGTAGATTGTGTTTTTTTTCCAAAGTAGTCTATGTGCACAATAGAGAGTGGATTTTGCTTGAACTTGTGGGAATTGACCGAATCTGATTATAAAGGAAACGGAGTGACCGAATGTTTTGTATGCGATTCTAGGTACAATCCCCAAGAAGTTTTTATTGTCTACAGTTGGTGTGACATTTTGACCCATTGTAAATTCTAAATTGTTAAATAGGCGCATTTCAGACGAAATTAAAAAGGTTGAGGGTTTATATTGGTACTGCTCAAAGTGCCAGAAGGTTTCGTTTGATATGTTACTGGAGCATATTAGGAGGCTTTAGGGCCCTCTTGATGCTCTTCAGTGCGAATTTTGCAAGGTGAATGCACCAATACTCGATTTTGAGACTTCTGTCAAGGATTGCAACATTGATCCCATTTTGGCGGACAGTGACATGGACGGTGGATAGGATGAGCATAGTATGGTTGATGCCTTTGGAGACGTGAATTCCCCCAACGGAGGGTGTGAGGTATTCGCGACGGGTCTTCTCCCCCTATGAATACGATGGCTCTAATGGCTGGGCACCCCTCATTTTCGACTTCGTCTTCCATGAACCCTTCTGCGTCCTCCGTGGATGTGCCTACGCCATCTCCCCCATCAGGGGGTGTGTGATATGTCCTTCGTTGGCCTATGAAGGGCCCGCTGGTTAGAAAGTGGCCTATCGCCCAGTCTATCTACGGCTGTTTCGTTGAGTGTTGCTCGGCGACTAAAGGTATTGTTTGTGTTTCGACTCGGTCCTTCCGTTTCTGCTACTCTTACGTCCAAGCCTGCTGTAGTAACATTGATGCTTCCATTCCAGTTTATTGCAAAATGATTAGTTCGGGTCGTTCGCGAAGATTGGTATCCTCTTTCAAAGTAACAACGACCCAGAATGTATTTGATTTGGTTTCTTCGCAAAATTTCTGGCCAGATGATATTGTTGCGAATGAATTTGTCCCACGGAAAGAAGTCTCTCGCAGGGGTCGGGCCTCTGAGAAAATCTTGCGTCCTGTATCACCACATAAGTCAAAAAATAGCACGCAATCTTTAAAACAGTACCTAATCTATGATATTTTCAAACTTAGATAATTTATCTTGGAAATACATAATCGCCTTTGTATTACGTACCTTATAGGAGCTTTTGAGTTTTCGTTGGATGTTGGTAGAAAAATTTCTTGAAACGTAGTTCTCATAAGGTTTTACGTTAATCGAATTTAAAATAGATGAACAAATTATTTCCGATTTTCGAATTCAAGTTCTATCGTTTTACGTTATATTTTGATATTACGAGGATAAACTTAAAAAACAAGTCTCAAAAGAAAACCCAACAATAGTCACTTTATTAATTCTATAAGAGATTCTAATGAAGGTAGTCACCATTTTGGATTAGATTAAATTTTAATTTTTGAACCACAGGGTTTTATTCAGCGACGTTGAAAACCTTTTTAGAATATTGTACCTATTCAATTATTCAATTTATTTCTGTTGTGCTTGCAAAACACGTCGTCTATACAAGGGGTAGTTTTCATCCTTCAAATTACAAAAACGTGTCGATTATTTTTCATATCTCTATAAATGTGCAAAATTTCATAAAAATCAGAGGGTGACAGTTTCGTAGATTTATTTGTTTGCATGAGAATTAGTTATAACGCTGGAATGAGGTCACACGTGCCCAAACAAAATGGAAAGGTTCAATGTTTAAATTCAAAATTCAGTTTTCATTGTAAAGCTTTTGGAGCTAAATTTATTAAAAAAAAGAATTTCATCAATGGTCAGGATTGTGCGAACCCAACACTGTAAATCCTCGTTTTTAAATTAGATTAGCACATCTACCCGCCTAATAACTATTTAAATTTAAATGT
The DNA here is from genome assembly GCA_006980735.1 of Dasypogon diadema. Classification (NCBI taxonomy): domain Eukaryota; kingdom Metazoa; phylum Arthropoda; class Insecta; order Diptera; family Asilidae; genus Dasypogon; species Dasypogon diadema. The sequence continues at coordinate 65,294 of QYTT01089751.1, read as the reverse complement.
CCTAAACTCTCCAGCCTACGAGCTAAAAAAAAGTATCTTTGCAACTAATTTATTTAATTCCTCCGGGAGAATGTAATCGAAAACTGAACAATGCTAACCCTCAGGGGTAACATTTTATAGCGACATATTAATCAAGCTGAGCTTGCAGGTATCTATGAAACCACGACATTATGAATCGCTGTGCACAGCATAGTCTAAGTGGTTACCAACGGGAAGTTATGAGCAATTTCTGGATCGTTGGTAATCCTACAAAATTGAGATTTAATTGCTGAACGAATGGTGTAGGTAACTAAAAATCTAGGGAAGAGTATTTAGTGAGATCGGGAACAAGGGGTGTAAGTGAACGCAATATAGTGAATGAAATAAGTCAATTTATATTAGTATTCTTGTTGACCCTTTTTTTAAAGGCCACCGCAAAACCTATTAAAGCCACTTAGCTACTAATATAATAAAATTACACCCAGCAATTTAAAAGAATTTTCTACTTCTCATCTTACAAACGGGTTGTTGTATAATTTTTTGCTGAAAATAACTGAAATCTGCCTGAAATAATAATCTGAGATATGGAAGAGGTGGTTTGGAGTAAGGTCTAGTAAGGCGGGTGAGGTAAAACTTTATATCATAATGAAACCGCTTTTGTAGCGGAGAAAGGTCAGATAAATATGGCGGGTGAGGAAAAACTATGTATCCTAACTGAGCAAGCTTTTGCATTGTCGTTTTTGCGATATGTGGCCCTACATTATCGTGCAAGAGGATGGATTCATGCCTGTCGACTAAAGTTGGCTGTTTTCGCCTCAATTTAACGTGCATTGTTTCAAGTTCCGCACAATAGGAGTCAACGGCATTGTTTGTCCAGGTTTGAAGAAGTGAATAATGCATCATACGCTCACTGCTTGACCTTTCAAATAATAATTCGTAAGGAAAAGCAAAAAAAGCAAAAGAAAAAAACATGGGAAACATTCTCCACATTCGTCAGTCATATTAATAAGTACAAAACAATAAATGAAAGGCATCAATATGGAGAATATTGCTCTTCTACCAAAGTATAGTAAATTGCAACTGTTGTGAAAAATTATTTAGTTAAGAAATGAGAAAAGATTTATCACTGAAAGAGAATCACTTTTGAGCCATGATATGACATCATAATAATTAATACAGGATATTCTGAGATTGATCTATCTATAATCCCACATAAATCAACAACAGTATAATTTCAATTTTATCAAACTAAAGTCCAGAAAATTTCTGAATTAGAACTTGGAAAATTCAGAATGCGAATTATGACTTCGTTCAAATTGAAAAACTTTTAACGACCAATTTTTGGGCTTATGTATTCAGGAAAGAGCGTGATTCGATTTGCTTTACAACTTCTACTGTATTCTTGAATTCCATTTCAACAATAAATAAAATAAAATTAAATTAAATTCTTGTGACCACTTGTTAAAAGTTTTCGTAAACAGCTAATAAGTGAAATCATGGAAGAATGTCGCCAACTTATCCTTCACTAGATGTAAAAAAAAAGCACAGAAAAGAGAAACGGAAAAGAAAAAACAATTTTCCGCCATTCAGAAATTCGACATGAAAATCTTTATTTAAAATTGACATTGTTTCTATCAATTGAGAGAACGTATATAACGTAATCAAGTTGAATCAAGTTGAACATGAAAGACGATGCGGATGGAAACGATTTAAGATTTAGAAGTGGTAGAATTTATTTGAACAAAAACAAGTTTATAAATGTTATGAGAATTACAGAAATAAGATACTTTGGAAAATGATTCGATATTATTGTATCATATTATTGAATATGTATATAAAGGATTTTTTTCAATTCCGTTTTATGTGAAATTTAGGTGGTCTGATGCGTTCTCGAAAATGACTTTCAAAATGATTTAAAATGCGAGTCATGAAAGGAAGACTTCACATTCCCTAGAAAAAGTAATTTTATTAAATTTAATTGAAATGAAAAAAAATGAAATTTAGTTGTTGTTTAAATGGTGTTTACATATTAACAGCATTGTGAAGGTTCGTAATATAAAGCAAAATTGTAAAGTCTCATGACATGGAAAACAACCGAACAAGCCAGGTATAATCTGTTGACAAATGAAATGCATTACCAATGCATTACATGTAATGTACGTGTAACGTCTGCTATTTTCTTAAAAGACATTTTTATTTCTCTTTTTGAAGGAGCCCATATAAAACTGTTGTAAGAAAATCAGAACGCATGAGGAGGCAAATACTTAGAATAAGTAACTAAAAGAGGATCTTAAGGTAGTGTGAACCCTAATTATCACAGAATACAACAAACCCAAAAAAATAATGGTTCCAGTCCATTAAGCTATCTACAGAGTCTGGGTATGTTTCTCAACATTTATGATAGGTCAACCATAAATATGATACAATCGTAACAACATGCTTCTTTTATCGGCTGACGCTTGAGTCGAAATGGAAAACAATGTATTATGGGAGACGAATTAATTGTGGATTATATTTGGGAGGGTGTATAAGGGTAAGAAAACTCTAAAAACTTTTAAAAACTTTGTAAGAGGGATTTTCAGTCCCTAACTGTTTTTAGTAATGCAAAATTATTTACTGTTTATTGGTTTATGTTTCAGAAAGCAAGGAAATTCAAAATTACTACAAATTTCCATTTGAAAAGGACAACATCACCAGACCAAAAAAAAACTGAAATGTATGCCTGTTATAAAGATGAAAAATTAAATAAATTGTTATAAAAATATTTTCTATTTATTCATCCTGTCAACAACTTCCAGAAAAAGTTTAAAAATAAGTAAAAGAAAAAACTGAAAAAATCTATAGAGGATTTTCGCCATAAGCCCTCGATATACGAAAAATCTGTAGATTATTTTGGTCCTTCGAGCCGGATTGTTAGTTCTTAAAAATATAAAACTTCCAAATGCACAATCCGTCTTAGTGGTGATAAGCTTCATATCGCACCGAGCCAAGTATTCAGCTTGTTAGATGGCAGCAAATTTTGGGAGTGTGATAAAAGTAATTTGCATGGCATACCAAACTTATTAGGAAGCTACTCTAACAATGAAAAACCTAATATTTAGGACAAGGACAGAACAAGCAGGAGTAAAAAATGTTCATATTGAGAAATCATCATTAGCAAAGCAATATAAAGGAAATCAGATTAATAAATATAAAGGACCTAAGCGACTTCAACCCTACGTGAAAAGAATCAGAAAAGATCGTAAAATGCGCTCTCTAAAACAGAAATCAGTCAAACGCTGAGACTACCATTTCAATAGAAACAATTACAATACATATAATAATCGGGGCAACACGAAAATATCCCAGGAAAAATAAATTTAAGAATGATATAAAGAAAATTTGAGATTTTAGGTAGAGAGGATTGATAGTAAAGGACCAACTAGAGTACAAAACTGTGTAGCTCAGTGAAGGGTTGAATAGAAAATTAAAAAGCTCATAATGAATTGCAATAATCTCCCGTAATTTTATGTAGGCATACATATCACATCATCTTTAAGAGCCCCTCCCTAAAATAATTTCTTCAGGGAGAAATTAAAAAAAAAAAAACAGTCCTTTTTTTCTCGAAAAATTAACATATTTAATCGCACGACTACCTATCGATTTTAAACATTGTTTTCAAGCATTAAAATCAATACACGGAGTACCTGCATTCAATAAAAATCACAGCACTCAAATAATTTATCGTAAGTCCACGGATTCCAGCAACATAAAAATTTGTGCAAACTCTGTTAAACCAGTATCTACAAAATAAAGTTACAATTTATGTAGTGGCAAGAATCGTTGTTTATAGTGCAAACTAGCAGAATAAAAATTGGGATATTCCCGGGTGAACAAACATTGTTTCAAGCTGAAGGAGTAGGTACCATTCAACCGTACGATGGACATGAACGTGGTACTGGGAAAATGGTGTAAGTGATACATATTGTGACAGATAGTTAAAGATACAAGAGTATAGGAGACTAGCTATCAATAATGTATATACCTTTGAACGTTACACCTTCCTATGGATGTTAATGCTACATGTACAGAGAGTTTTAAAGCAAATTTACCTGAAAATCTGTATACAATTGATTGCTTTAAAGGTTCGTGTCAACCATTTTTCACATTAAAAATGATGGTTTACCTGAGAGAGATTTTTTAATGTGGATTTTTTAAACTTGCGAGTCGAAATGGTTACTGGGCGAGAATTAAAGTATAAGTACACTTTTCAATAGTTTATTCTCAAAAGCTAATTAGCATTTCTGTACTTCTAATAAATACTAAATTGAATGATATACTATGTTCCCCTTATGCAATAATGTTCTTCATATTTTTATAATGCCACCAGTTCGTAATATGCTTTGGGAGCATTTTTTTGAAAACTATATAGCTTATGAAGAAAGATCCAAATGTGCAATGTATGATGTGATATAAGCTATACTGTGACAAGTAATTTTGCAGAGATCAATTAAGTACGAAAATTGTACGAAATTGTAGTTTAATCAAAAGCTGGTCGTGGCAAGCCTTTTAAAAAATTACAGAGTTTCTAAACTTTTGGCACGTAGCTTCTTAGCTTTTCGGATAAAAAAAGAAGGAGATTTTACTGTACTATTAGAAAAGGCTCACATAATTTCAAGTCATTAATTTTTTGAACTTTTATCTTTAGTTTAAAAACATAATCCGCTAAATTTCAAGTCATTAATTTTTTGAACTTTTATCTTTAGTTTAAAAACATAATCCGCTAAATCCCTAGGATTTTTGAAACTTCATCTTAAAACCAACCAACCTGGTCCTTCGAACCGGATAATACTTAATCAGTAGAAATAAAAAGTTCACAGTTGTTTTACCGAGAAGGAATTTGTGTTTGTTATTTATTTATTTTTCCCTTCCTTTTCAATTTTTTTATCGGTGACAAAATATTTTCAATGTACCAATTTAAAGTACATAAATTACAATACAAGGTAACGAAAAATTAATGTAATGAAGATTAAAAACAGTTCCAGATTATCGGAAGAAGTTGTTATACCTCTAGTAAATATGAATTTAAGATGATAGAAAAACTTGTCTCTGCATCGAACTCAATACATTTCGAAAGCAATTTAGCTTCAATCATCATTTCGATATATAACAGCCGAAAGCACTTGGTAAATTGAAGAATCAACAAACTCCCCTTTCAAGGTATCATCCATGATAGAAAATGCTTTTTTGCTATTGCTACCCTTTTAAAAGTATTGACAATTTCATCAAATTATCAGAAGTGACAAGTGTGTATAAAAAAATCTAATTCAGTTTTCAACTTTATTTTAAAAGCGAATTCCTGAAAACCAGCGATTCATTTGCAAAGTAAAAACACACATCACTCAATTTTCACTAAATATAATTAAATATCACAGCGGTATGGTGTATTTATTTTAGTAATTAAAAAAGGTATCGATTTTATGAGAAATACCAATAAAATGTGCCCTTGTGCATTGCAAATATCCCGCAAAGTTATGCCAGGGATTTTAGGCAGATTTTGTAACTAAAGGTTTTTCATTTTAAAAACAACAAACAACAAAAAGATTTGGTGTGTTCATGGTATCAAAAATTACCATAATCGATGCCGTGTTCGTTTTGTGGCTCACGAATACTCGAGAGTCGGAAAAGCATTATTTTAATTGCAAATTTGAAAAGTTTCCTCTACTGAAACAAAACTTACTCGGTGAAGTTTTCAGGAAGGTGAAAACCTGTAAAACTTTCAGTTCAAGGATAATTCTTTTTTGAATAGAAATGAGGTGGTTGCAAAAGGTCTTCCAACAAGCACAAGGAGCGGTTGGATGCTTTTCTTTGCCAAACTTTGTTCCGTTTTTCAATAGACCTTCTTTTAACTTTGCGCAACAAAGCAGATAAAAACCTACAAAGGCACTGCAACATGAGATAGTTGTGGCACTGCTGCGAGGAGCTGTTGGGGAATAAGACGTTTATATCACTATTGTTCATTGCTTTCTAGTTAGGATATATTGTAAAAGAGACTTCTTGATATTAGAGTGCATCATAAGTTGTCTTACCGGGATTTTGGAGACTATAAAAATTTATTAATGTCAGACAAAAGATACTCAAACGGTTGCTACAATAATAGCAGAGAGAATATAATAAAATTGCATAAAGTATGATAAATTAAACAGGTAAAAATATTTATTGATGAACGTATCTATACAGATAAGCCGATTTGTGGATCATATTGTGTTTTATATTGACGTTGAAGGATTAGTAATCGTCTAGATAACTTCTTTTCCTCCGCAATCGTCGTATTTGTATAAATGGCGAGCGGTTTATATCAGCTACTCGCTGATGCGGTCAAGCAGCGGCAAGTTCTCTGGTTTTAGTAGATATTGGAATCCATTTATGTTCGCAATTTTCCCTTCTTCAAAGTCACGCGAAAAGTCTTACACACCTTCTATGTTCAAGATGGTCCGAGCCCAGTATATGGGCAGCAGGTTTTAATGGTGCTGCGACGGTACGTGTTCTGTCTTGGTTCGTCTGGTGTCGCATAGACCGCTTTCGGATGAAGTGGCGAAAGCACCACCTCCGTTCGGAGGTGAGGGCTCGCCAAGAATACCATCTGCGGGTTCAACTAAACTAGGCCTGGCTAGAGAGGCAACTAGCCTCACAGAAGCCCGGATATACTACTGGATTATTATGAGCAGGACACTATTTTTGGAAGCACTAACTCAAGGGATAAGTCGATATTATAATGACTACTAACTTACCCGTCGAAAAAAACAATATAGAGTCATCTTTCGTAACCATAAACAGTTAGGTAGAGATTGGCAATGATTCTTATAATTCAGAACATAAATTAGATTGGAAGTAAGAGATAAGCGGTCTTGAAGAATAGCAGAAAGAGAGTGGGGACAATATCGGCCCCCTGTGGCATACCATCGTTTTATATTAAAATCATTATAGATAACAAGGTGCAAGTTAACACGGATGGAGGAATCAGAAAGGATATTTCCAATGCAAGTAAGAAGGGAAAGGATATGACCAAATGCTGGAAATTTGGCTACAAGGGCACAGAGTGTCTGACCCTCAAAGCCCTTGGAGATGTGCAACGCAACTACGCCCGATTCGCCAAAATTATGAAGATGGTGGTGCCAACGTTCGTTAAGGAAGGTAATCAAAATTCCGGTTGAGCGTCTGGATTGGAAGTCATATTGAGAATGGCGAATCAGGTGGAATGCCTTTAAGCGTTTTATCAATTGTGCGTGGATAAGATTTTCAAAGATTAGACAGAATCGAATTAGTTGCTATTGACAAAAATAAAATATTTTCCTCAGAACAGGCGCAGGTCTTAAGAAGGAATTTCGTGATAGCATCAGGTCCGGGGTCTTTAGACACGTCGGCTTTGCAATTACTTTGTAGGCCTTGCGCGTACGAAAATGAAGTGATCACTGTTTAGACGCAGGGGGAGCTTATCAGACCTGATTGGTAGATGGGAGGTGCGAACTCTTGCCATGGCTGAAATTATCAAAATTAATCCTGTGTTTTCTACTTGAAATAGGAGTTGGTTTCCCATTGAGCACTAATCTCAAAGACCCATATTAAACCTAGTATAAAATTTAAATTCCATCGTAATGTAAGTATCAATACTTATGAGCATCAATGTATTATGAATTGTCCCTTGGTTTTTATTCATCAATTCTAAAATGAATCCCAAAATAAATCCCACTTTTAGAGGCTATATGCTTTTTGCTCCTTTATTCCTAAAAATTTTCAGATTTTCAAGATTACTCACCCTCCCACCAGTTATAATAGATCTCAACATTACGATGGCATTCCAAACTTAACTGAGCTTCAAGGGTAAATTTTCACTGACCGCGAAAATGGCAGAGAATTCCTTGACAGTGTGAAGTTAAGTACAAACTGCTCCTTGCACAGAATCCTCGGGAATTTTCAGAAAGATTTCTTTTCTTACCATTTCAGTTAGGGCTATCGACAAATATAACACATTTTAGGGAATATGTTGACGCCTGCACGTAGAAGACGTTAACCATGTTTATCTGAAGTGACTATCACTTTAAATATTAGAAGGTAGCCAGAAAGGTACAATTCTCACTGAAAGAAACTTTGTGAAAATATTGAGTACTTTTAATGAAAATATGAAAGTATTAAATATTTTTAATCTATTAGAATTTCTGTTTATGTTTCTGAGGGAGCAACATTGAGTTAGATACGCGAACTTGGGTATAGCATCTTTTCAGGGCAATGCCTATCTCATTAACAACAAAGGAAACAAATGTCAGTGCTTTTAAATGAAAGATCCAATCCCCTATCTTATATCTAATAAAAAGGGCAAGAAAACCCCTAAATCAATAAATTGGGGGATGAAATTCCCAATCTCAGTATTTTTTCGCCGAACATTGTTTGAAATTTGAATAAATTTTCATTATAATAAAAAACCTTTAGATAAAACTCTTTCTGCAATCATTCACGCATCAGCTGCCCATTAGATAAACTTCTTTAGAAAGGTAAACGTGCTAATTCTATCTAGATAAGAAAAATATCACAAACCACAAAAATTACGTCCCGCTTTTAGCATGATAAACTTTCAATTTTCTATAAGTCAATTTCCTTTCTGAAAACGATAGGTTGTTTACAAAAGGATCTTTTATCTGATAACATTCTACTTCAGCCAACCCGAGGTGGCTTTCTACTTAAAGCTATCTCAAGTTAAGAAAATTAAGGCCAAGATTCAAAAGGTAGCACGGTAAAGTATACAATCAGCGAATGGTGTTAACGAGTCTGACGGAAGGAGGCAAAGTAACTCTTAGCATTTCTGAGGTAGAGAACGCTCATAGGTGATAACTTTCTTTATCAGAAATTTTCCTTTCATCCCGTCTTTGTATATTTCCCCTTGGGTTATTTGCGCAACCCGAAATGATTACATAGCCCGTCAGTTGGGTCCGTCTGGTGCTAAAGAAGAAATGGCAGGTAAGATATTATCAGGTTTTATGGAAAATTGTTATTTTAGATAAGGGAAACGAAAATCAAATCAATTTCAAATTTCTTGGCATTTGTTGTGTTGACTCTTGACAAATGCTATGAGATAAATTTATATTATAAGTTTTGATGATTTTGAAAACTGTTGAGAGAGTTGGTGTCAGAATTAATTTGTATAGAAAATATGTAAGCATTTTCTTAATAATTGCTCGAAAAACATAAAGAGAAGTTTGTTTTTATACCATTTACACATGTTAGTTGTGTACATTTCACATCCTAGGGAAGAGTTTTATTCAAGACGGACCTCAGTTTTCAAAGAAGAAACTACTTCTGGTATTACTAAGTTTTTTAAATCTGCAAATCGTCTCATAGATTATGAGGCGAGGAAATTATCTGTGTCTTCTGTACATAACTTTGTGATGATATAGTTCCTGAAATATCCAAGCTATTATTTTGTTGCAGCAAACACCGAAAATTCCAGATTGCTACCGTTTTCGACTCCTGGACCTCATTAATCAAGAGACATTGATGTCCTCTTATAGAGAATTGTATCCTTCAATATATTTCTGTATCCTCAAGTTGAAGAGGATTTTATCGAAAAACCACCTTAAAGTTGACTGTCCAAACGAAATGTTGAAAGTTTCACCAGCAAAGAATTAGAATTAGGACTCCTAAGAACCTTCCACCAAACACATTCTTGGGAACCTCCTGGGGTCCCTGACAAACCACATAGAAGATAAATTTTTTGAATAATGATGGCTTAAAAGGGATCAGAAATATGTTTGCAGAAAACTTTCCAATGAAAATGAAAAATATCGGACACGGTTTATTTACCCTTCGACAACTGAGAGACATGCACTTTGTTTACGGATATTTCAATGATAATAGATGTGAACTATGCAAAAAAAAATGCTATACCCTCGTAGAGTGTGTTGAGCTCACCGAAAGGAGAAAGACATGTTAGTCAATTAATCTTTCTATTATGATAATTTATTGAAGGCATTATCTTCTCAAATCGGCTCTCCTGCATATCATCTGATCCAGATGAACCCGCATCACTGAGCTTGTATTCAATCCGAGGTTTCATGATATCAGTTGTGTGAGTAATTTGTGGTCGTTCGTATTTTCTCACCTTTTTCAAACTATATAATCATCATTTCATTTCACTTTGGTTACCTCATGCGACCCCCAGAGTGGAGCTTTAATCGCGATGGAAACTGGTTTCTCATATCGGCAACAAGATCATCCACCTAATCGCTCAAAATTATAAGACAAACACGATGAACCAGAAAACGTAAATTTCTTTAGTATCATAATTTCTACATTACTTGTCATCGGTAGTTTCTGTTATCTTTCCCATTACTATGTGATTGATGCTAGCGACTTCTGTTATTCTTCGATGAAATCATTCATTACCATATTCATCAATTACTCGATTTCCTACAGGGAAACTGCTGCGGGTACATCAGTCATCAGTTTTTTTCCGGAATCCCTATTGGATGACAGTCAATAGTGGTTGTGAGGCTTGTCGTCAATCTACTGTGCCCATAATCTCCTACTCCCGGAAGCTTGCAATACTCTCCTCATAGTGGCATTCTTTATGAATAATCCCACAGGAGGAAAGTATAGAATTGTGTTCCATAAGTTTCTATGTGTGTTGCATTCTAGAGACATAAGCAGAATGAGTCCAAATCCGAGAAAGTTGTTTTGCATATTGTAAAGGCTTCTACTATAAATTCTTTCAATGTTGAGAATTACGTAAATTCATAAATTTATAGACCAGAATTATTGGTAAAAGGTCAATCAATTACATTGGGAAAGCATAAAATGGATTCAAGGAAAACGCTTCAGACTAATCAAGTAAGCATTACTCCCGAATAAATGGAAATATACCAGGAATCTTCCATGACTAGAGAAATAAAATGGCTACATTTAAACACATTTCATTGCTTTTATTTCTTCGGAAGTTTTCTTTTTCCCACGGGTGGCCACTTAGCGATTTATTGCTCTTTAAACCAAGTTTGTCGGAAGTTCCTCCCATTCGTGATACCCAGCCTTTATGAGCCTTGATATAAGGAACCATCAAAAAGTAGAAATATAACGTATGGGTGTCCAGTCGTCGTCTTATATGGGGCTCCTTTTGCTGAGATTGCAAAGAGTAATAAAAAGTGTAGAATTTCCCTTAATGTGAAAGTTACAATTTTTGATGTCTTTTATGGTGGGAACTCGTGCTGTGGAAATCTCTGCAAATTTTATAACTTTTTTTTATAGACCACCCTACTGGCACGTTGTAAAATTTCTCCCTTAAATATTGTCTTGGGACATATAGAAATTTTTACAAAGTGAATGATATAAAATTTATATTAACATCAGGGAAGCGGAATGGAAATTTTTCAACTTTGTCTGATGGTAGTTCAAATTTATCTAGAGGGCTTTCTATTAATTTTCGGTTTCTTTTTTGGTGAAGTGTCCCGTTTCGTATTGAGTATTTTTCTGGAGCTTCATTGCTTCATTAATTCCTCTGTTGATTTAGGGCATATCATTTCGCTTGTTAATACTATTTTGCTTCTATTATATGCGTTTTGTATCATTATATTACTACATTATTTTCGTTCGTGTGAAAAAAATTATATTTTGAAGTATTTTCCGAAAGCCTGGAGTGACAAAAGTCCAAAATAGTTTTGCGGTAATTAGTTCATGCTTGTGGTAATTTCCAAATTTTTCAAAATATTCGGCCGGCTAAATACATTAGGAAAGGATATCATACTTAATGCAGCTTTGTTTTAGATTTTTTCAGAAAAATTCCAGCCAACATTTTTTAACAAAATACCTTTCCAACATTTGCAAATCAGTGTATTTTAAAAAATCCTTTCCGAAATTAAACGAAAACAATTTTTGGTGGAGTTATTTTGAAATGAATTACTCTTAAGTTCCAAGAGTTGTCTATTTTAAAATTAATTAAAATTATTTTCTACATTTTAGTACATTTAAGAATAGAAGCATCTTTTTTAAAAACTTATTTTTCATATTATTTTATTTTATTCCTTTTAAAATTTAGAAGAATTTGACTTTTATGAATTGGTATAAATCTGAGACCATTGGTCAATAAAAGCAAGAATCATTGGTCTGGAATCATTTACTTTCCAACATTTCGATTGGAAATTTAAACATAATTTTTTCAAAATTTTTCTTTGGGATTTGCAGGACTACATAAACATGTTTGTATTCTTATTTCCCTTTCATACAATATCAGACTCACGCCGGTGGCCGAGCGGCTTTTCAAAAACTTTCCACATGGTCGATCGTAATTTATTCATTAATAAACTGGGTAAAGTTGTAATATTTCACGATATGCTTGTGAGCTTGTGACATCCTATCTGTGCGACCGATCACAAATGGTTGAATGTAATCACTTGCGCTCGGATTTTCTATTTACCAATTTTGGTGTACCTCAGGGATATATTTTAGGGCCGTCGTTTCTCTCCATTTTTATAAGTTATTTACTAAATGTAATCAGTTTCTGAAAAGTCCCATTCATATGCTGATGATTTCTAGGTTTACACTTCCATTGATGAGCTCATCGCCAGCGTATCTGCCATCTCTAACTGGTCTAAATATAATAATTTAGTCTTTAACACCGCAAAATATAAATCGACTACAATTTATAAACAATTCGTGGACACTGCAAGTTTTCCGCCAATTATATGAAATACATATTAGATATAATTCACAGAAATGATAAAGTTCCTACGTATATCATATATATATCTATATACACCTATCTTTGTCAACGAATATTATTGTTGGTATTACATCTTCTTAATTTTAGAAACCCTTATTATCTTTACACTAAATTTAATTTTTTTCATTCTGCACGCACTAATATGCTTATTGTTCCACGGTTTACTTGGCTAATTTCTATACTGGAATCAGCTGACATCAACGCCCAGGGGGATAGGAATCACGAACAAATTTAGAAAAAAATTATTTAGCCACCCAACCTTTTAACTCTCTAGGCTACATTAGAAGTTATCCTCAACTCTTTCAATACCAACTCCAACGTAACTAATTAAAAAATTTCAGTAAGACATTAAAATCCTTTTAAATTAACTCATAA
>QYTT01089751.1:22742-36442 GCA_006980735.1 Dasypogon diadema | reverse complement strand
TGACAAATGTTTCAAGTGAACTACAATTTTTGGCATAACATCCCAGTAGCTTCTCAAGTACAATTCTCGTCAGTATAATTGGCTCAACCACTTGTATCCAGATAAATTGTCGTGCCCTGTGTTGGATTCGAACCCATGTCAACATGGGAGGAAATCTTCAGACGTGCACTACAGCCCACCCCGATTTTGTCGACGGAAACTTAGTTAAAAAGGAAGAAAAGGGCCTCAAATGGGGCTCTCATTCTTTTAGTTGTTCTCCTTCGAGTCGGACGGTGACAAGCATGTGCTTTACAAGAAGATACATTTTTACTATTTCTTGCAGAGTGCCGAGCAGTTGCAGAAATCCCTCATATGGTTCAAGGATCATTACGTCCATCGCTGGATCCTCTCTACCCGGCCTTTCATTCGCCGAGCTGCCTAACTTTTTAACACGGCCGCAGCAATAAGTTCGACATTGCCCCCCCTTAGTCATCAAATTGAGAGGAAGAGATTTACTTTTCCTGCAGAACTAGCACAACTGCAAGAAAGTGCTTTTCACAATTTATCGGGACGTCAACATAAATTCGCTATCAGCTGGGTGCGACCGTTATCAATTTTATCGAAGACAGTGCCATCTTTCTTGCAAATTTCCTCGGCTTGTGTCTGAAATTTCAGATAATAAAACTGAATTGTGAAATAATTTATATTTCTTGTGTCAATTCTGCATAAATTAGCTCCTTTCATTCCCGCTTAGTAAAACGGAACTAACAATGTTACCCAAAAACCTTAAGCCATTATTTGTGGTTAAGATGTAGTGAACTTTAGTTATAAATACGGGTGACAGTTGTGTGATGTAATTACCCGAAACAACCACAAAATACCAAATGTGTTTGATCTGGTACACGACTAGAAGCCTTAGGGCTTAGGCAATGAAGGCGCAAATTCTGTTTTATTTCTACGGCGTAATATTCATGATTAGTTAAACACGCACCCTTATGAGTATTTTCATCCAACAATAAACAACCGCAAATTGTTTCACCCGAAACTCTGTTAATTTTGATTCACCCTGCGTTAATAATATTTATCCTATCACTCACATGTCAGACCCTAGGCTTCCGGAGGGTTTTAAAATTACAAACCCATCCCAAAAGATGAGATGCCAACCTGTATGACAGCGTGACGGGTAAAGTGAAACTTCTGAACTTTTAGAATGGCATATGGAGTGTTTTCGAGGTGTAAATTTCACCTAGTGTGGTAAGGAAATTTCCTAAAATTCGTATTGTTAGTAGTACTCGGAGTCTCAATTTTCCTCTTAAACTATTCACTTCCCTTCTCAAGAAGTTGTTATGTCAGAAATTTGAAAATTCAAGAATTTTATTCTTTTGTGATAGCAATGCTGTCCACTGATAACTCCCAGTAAAGTGATCCTGCTCTGCTAGGGAAAAAGGGTATAGTACATCAACTTAAGATTCAGGTTCAGGTTTATATACATAAAATCATTAAAATAACATAAAAAACTTGGTTTTCAGATAGTTCGATCAGAAAACATTTTGAAGCACTTTTCTTGAATTCCTTATGGTGTTTATTGCTCTTTTTCTCAGTAAACGAGAGCACACATGACGTCAAGTGGGACAGGTGAAAGCTGAAAGAAATTAATGTCTTAATAATGACACTGTTTCCTGGAAATGAATATGAATATATTTTCGCGTGAGAAATCTCATTTAATTGATTTTCAAAATATTATTTAATATATGATAGAGGGACAAAGAATAATTTCTCCTTTACGTCTAGATTGACCAATTTTGTCATTAGATAAAAACTATTTTCACCTCTATCCTGTAACATGCTATTTTTACTCGAAGCCATAAAATAAGAAGGAGCACCTATACGGTCGTGCATTTCCATTAAAATAAGAAAGTAATGTCGCCCTAGATTTTCACCTTTTCCCATTCTTATTACTTGCAATAAAACAGTGAAAGATAGCGTGACTAAAACGCACTAGTTTTTATAGGTGACGTGATATACTTTCCGCATCCTATATTGCCAATATCCTATAAAACTATTTTAGGACGTACTTCAAGTTTTTATTAGAATTGATAGCTAAAGTTTTTCTTCAGGTTTGTTATTGCAGAAGTGATTTTCAATAACACTCCCAATAATATATTTTTAAGTTTATTTTTCTTGTTAGTTTTCTCCCGTGGAATGTTATCAATAGAAGGAGGAGAAATATTCGAATAATTCTTTCTCAATAATTTCAAATGAAAATATTCAATAAAAACAAATAGATAGACAACATAGGTACTAGTGCGCAAGGAATTATCTAAGGACGGGCAGCTATTGATATATAGCTTTATAAGGGAAGTACAATTGAGACTTGTAATTCTAAAATTTCGGATATATCTGAAGCCTGTAGTGTTATTCTCAAGAGATTGTTTTTTTTTTAATTCCTAATAATTCTGAGTAAAATGAAATTCATTTTTCTTAATACATAAAAAGATATATTAATTGTACAAAAAAATCTAGTTAGAAATTTTTGCATTGATGAAAATGTCAATTCATGATTTCATGCATGAATACTATACCTATACTTTCTTGCCATTAGAATTGTTTTTGCACTGTTGAATTAATGGTGTCTTTCGAAGTTTAAATATTACTTTTCTCTGGTACAACATGATAAATTAATTAATGCAATACTCCATAAGATACCTCATGTATGTATATAATACCGAATTGATTTTATACTGGAATCATACTGTGGATAAAAATACAAAGGCAGAAAAAAATAGACTTTGCGTATATGATATATGTCCATCCGAATAAGCTCTTCAACACTTTACACATGCCATGCGATAATGTATATTGGGACATTATGTTGAGTACCTCATACTCTACACGGGTCCACGGGTGGTGAATATGGCAAATTCTGTACGATTCTGTAAGAGGACAGGTTCAAATAAGAGGTTCCAAGATCAAGGTGGCATGTAGCATGTCTGTGCGAACTTAGTCTCTAGGATACGAACTCTGTAAGCTCCGGATACCAGGCAACCTCCGGTGTAAACTATCCTTCCCGTAGCTATGAGGAGCTCTGCCGTGGCTGCCAGTCGTTCCCAGATTCTCGTGGGATCAGCAATGAAAAAAAAAGTGATGACCAAATTATGCCAATAACATAACAATTCGCCAGTGTGCCTCACAGGGAGCCTTAAAGAGGAGTTTTCTAAACTTTCTCACAATCTCACAGGTGATGAGTCACCCCTGTCTGATGAGGTTATAAGTGGTCGTTATTTTGTCAAGAAAAATAATGCCCGGATTCGCCTGATTTGGATGATCATGTGATGCGGCTAACAAGTACCTTAGATGGCTTATTATAGAGCGTCATGGTATAGAGTAAGCCTGTCGATTAGCCACTAGGCACTTCCATTAAAAGCTTAAGAGGATCAGCTCAGAGGAATCACCCTCTTAACGTTTCTGAAGCCAAAAGGAAGAAACAAATTTCTACCTATAAAGGGAACCAACCTCCGATAAGGAACAGTTGACTGCTTGCACCAGTGAAGCGGCTTCTTACAAAAGTCAAGTGTCTACCTCTATAGGTGGGATTATTTCCATACCAGGGGATGATAGAACGATAGTTTCTGACTAAGTTAAATAAATAAGTCAAACAGAAAGAAAGGTTCCGGCTGAATGTTTTAAGAATCTACCAGGACGCGCTGCGTAGTCAGATTCCAGATTGATCGCAGCAGATTCTACGGTTTCCGGGTCAACTATTATTACATATCTCCTAATAGAGACAGGAGATTTCAAATCCGTTTCAAAGCAGGTAATAGGCGCATTGTTCAAAATCCATTGCGAACTTTATATAAAATTTTAAAAAATTTGCGAAAATTTTTTTAGTCCAAACTAACTATGTAACAGATATTTAAAGTGATTACATCAAGTGATACTGTAAGTTAATCAATTATGTCAAGACGCTACATTGCATACCACTGAAGGACGGATTTTTATCTTCTTGTCAGAATAAAATTAATGAATAAGAGAATACATTTCGATGCCTTCTGTTAAGATATTATTTTGAGATAAGTGCGTAACTGAAACGGGGAAAATACTTTCGACTATTCATCAATTTGTTGCATGTTTCCAAGTCATTAATCAGAATTAGCCTACGAAATGTGATACTCTGTTATTTTCTTAATATTAATAGGAGGAGTGGCCCTAATTTGGGATTAACATCAAATTCTGGGCAGCAGTAAAAATTCAATGTCATCCTTGCCAGACGAACTTTATCTTCTCATAAAAGACGTTATTTTCAGAGTTAGTAATTAGCTTCGTTCATAAAAAATTCATGATCGAATTTATTTCACGGTTCGAGTCAATGCAATTTTTAACATTTACGCCGAATGTTAATCATTAAAAAACTTAATTAATTTTATATGAAAGTATCTAAATATCTATTTTCGTTTAGGCGATGTGGTGCACAATGTTTCATTTTACTTTAGAAAATGAGTAGGCCTTATAAAAATATTGTAAAATATGCAAGTGAAACCCTGTAGGACAGTTTAGGTCTTGGAAAACTGGAGAAATTCAATTTTAATTCCTTTTTTTAAACTGGGTGCATTTGAATAATTACTAACATATGTGTAAAGATATTTTCATTTTATTTTTAATTTGTTAAAATTGTTCTAGATATTATTTAAATAAAAGGGTCATAGCTTTTTATATTATTGTGAACATTTTTTGTCACCCCCAAGAAATGAGGAATAAAAGTTTTAGATATCCCTAGGGTGCTATGTTTGAAAACATTTCCTGTTTTAATTGTCTCATGGAAAAGTTTTGTGTTTGGGCTTTCTTGTCTGTTTCATTTTAATTGAAAAACTTTCTGTAATTTTCTCGATGTAATAAAGAAATTAAAATTACATTTTTCTCACCGAAAGAATATAGAAACTGTTTTCAATTGCTCTTACGAATATGTTTCGTATTATTTTCACAAGGTGAAATTCTTTCAAAATGATTGTCTATTGTATAAGCTCTGTACTTATGATAGTAGACGAGTCTGTTTTTTGTTTATAAAATAACTCTATTAGGTATAAAGTTTCAGTTTCAGTTAGGAAGCAGTCGTAGTTGTTACTTCTGTTGTCAATAAGAATTTCGACTTTACGACTGCTTCCTACAAAAAGACTATTAAAAATGTAAGGCAAATTACTTAACAGAAGTACCGATTATAGCTCATTCGGGGCAGTGAACTAGATTTCATGTATATGGCTTGTCCACAATGAAGTAAAGTTCTGAATCCTCTCTGTTAATTTGTGATAGTTTTGGAACTTGGAAAGAATTAATTGTTTTAATATCGACACCTTTTTATAGGGGTTCGTTGTGATCCACAAGAAAAGAGTCGAAGTGTTCCAAATGTAGTAAACTTCGTCACTTCGCCGAACAGTGTGGTAAAAACGCTAAACATGCCACAAGAGCAGATGCAGCAGATTTTAAAATATCTGATACAGCGTGAACAGCGATCTATTCAAAAAAGATATCACTGCAACGGCTCAAAATTTCCGGGATAAAAATACTTTCTACACACTTGTCGAAAGTCAAAAGAAGACTACAATGGCAAATGGAGACTTAGTGGAAGCATGAAGCTGAGCTATCATTAAGTTCAAAACTGGTTTTGCTAATATTGAACTAAAAAGATGTACCGGGTGTGAAAGGAAATTTTATGTCAGTAGTGAGAATATTGACGCAGAATCCCAGTAGAAAAAGTGTTCATTACTTCATCAAGTAATTTTAACACAAGGAAGTTATTAGAAATTCATAAATTACTCTTTGGTACCTTATTCTTTCATTAATTCATTGATGTGAATGTAAGGATAAAAATAAGATTTCATTTAAATTTTTATGTTACAATACCTTCTGCATTACCTTGTAATTAATAGCCTTTGTTTAGCCTTACACTTTGCATTGATGCTAGCGACTTCTATTTTTCTTCGATGACAATATTCATTGCCGTGTTAATTTCTGAAAGTGAAGTGTACAATAAAGTGGGGATCGTAGATTGGTGGTGGTCCATGAACGCGGCAATCTATTTATTGCTGACTTAAAAATCGAAATAAAAGGTTCAATTCCATCATCAATAGAGAAAAGGTTGCTTTCGATTTAATACATACGGATGAGTGCAACCCCATCCGTACAAAATGCTGTGGCATATTATTTTGCCTTTATACTCACTTTCTACACATGACAAAGATTTTTTCCATTATTAACTACTTTTGGGTGTATTGTAAACTCCAGAACAAACTGCAATAATGACAATTTTCGGCTTTTGTAGGTTTACCTCTTCGGATTACGACATGCGGTCCAAACCATCCAACGCTTAATCGATGACACCGACACCTTATTTCATCAACTTTGCAAAATGTAACGGCCGAAGGAATCATCAAACTCCTAGACCGGAAGGTATTAAACCCTTATCTGACAAAGTCAAGGAGAGTGTGCACATAACTTCCCTGTGTAGATTCCTAGCAAATTTTGAGTTTCTAGATACTTTTTTGCCATATGTCGCGGCAAAGTAAAAGAAACTGCAAGCACTGAAGCAAGGGAAACAAGAGAAACGATGAATCGCAAATAAGGTCTACCGATGAAATTGAAGCAGCATTTCAAGAATGCAAGAACGAGTTGGCTTCCCCATACTACTGTTACATTCAACATTCCAAGAAACCCGACTCTTTAAGGGTAGATTCGTCAGACACCATTATTGGCACAGGGCGCAGTTACTTCTCATAAAAGCCTTTTTACATGATTTTTAAGACTGGGAAGTATCCTGTATGTCGTGTAAACGGTCAAAACCTCAGCAACACAATAGGACAGCTTTAGGTTAACTTCGATTATCTCGACATAATATGACCACTGCCACCATCGTAGGAGAATCGCTATTACCTGACATGCATCCACCCCTTTAGTAAGACAAGATGCAATACATGCCCAATTACATACAAAAACATATACGACTGCCCATACAAAGGAAACAAACGAAAGGAAATAATATTGTTCTATAGGCGTTAAAAGCCAAGAAATATAACCTTCTAAAATTAGCATAAAGTACCAGCGTCCCCCAGTGATCGACACGATACCTCAGGTTACACCAAAGCCGCAGACATGCTAATTCAATACAGAACCCGAAGCGAACGAAGGATACAATCTAAAGCGTAAATTTTCTTTTTCAAATCGTTGACACTACCGGAGGAATCCTGTAGCGATTGTTTTCCCTCACCACAAGGAAAGAGGATTCTTATTCCAATCTCACAAGCCAATCTGCCATTGACCATGATCATTATCAAATCACTTGGACCTATCCGAAAGACCACTAAATTGTGATAATTACTTACTGTATTGAATTGATTTAATTTATTAATTGTAAACATTTTTTTGTTAAACTAAGTTTGGTGATACCTGCGGTGTTTCAACCCTAATCCAACTCAATGGAGTTTCTAACTTAGAGCATTGCCATACTTTCATTGCTTTTTTGAAGGATACTCTTTGGAGCTCCATGACTCTTCCGTTGTTGACCTTTGTTGTCTCTGTAAGGCCGACGGTGTAAGTAAGGTACTTCGGAATTTATTCTTCCTTAAACACCTCTATCTTGGCTTCAACTTACAGCTTAATTCGGCTGGCATTAAGCGTCAATCCAGTTGTCGTGTTCTTCTTGAAGCAGGCGAGGAGAAGCCATCCAGGTCCTTTCTTTGTGAGGAATAATAACTTAATAAAATATGAATTCTGTTAAAGAAAGCAAATTTTCGTATGATTGTATTTTTTTTTAATTTTTAATTTCTACTATTGGGAATGAACTACCTCATTTGATTTCTTTGCTAAATTTTTCACTCTATTTTGTGGTATCCAGTTCATAGTCATAAATAGAAAAGACAACTTTACTTCTCAATTACGCAAATCATTTCATTCTGATCAAATGGACCGAATCTGCAAAAGGCAAAACCGGATGTATTCCAAAGTTACTGCTCTAATGTGTCCAACATAAAGGAGATAAGAGGAAAATCTTGTCTGATATTCAGATTGTTCGGCAAAGGTACATCAAACATCAGAATTTGACTATATGTTCTCATGTTGAAAACTTCCAGCACACGTAAAGGTTGAATATATCTTGGGTAGGCGGTAGGTAGACGTCTTATCATGTCTGGAAATCGGAAAGGTATTGTAATATGCCCCATATGATGAATAAACGAACTTGAGGGATATTAATGTGATTCCATCGACTACATTGTATTTTCGTGCTCTCCAGAATCATGCCAATTTTGATCCTTTAGCTTTACTATTCATTCTCAATCTTATCACCACATAAAGTAGAAAATTTATGTCCAACAGACTGCTTAGTGAAGACTACGACGTATGGGATTTCCGTTGAAATTGTTCCTGGATATTCGGTTTGAGTTTTCATTTCAAATGGATTGGTTTGGTGAATTTCGATTGCCACGAAAAGCGAGTTCTGTATGAGAAGGAAACTTCCTTCCAAAAGAAGTAATTTCGCGGTATAACATGTTTTATACATCCTCGTTATAAAATAAAAAAAGGCGAATTATGTGTCTGCCTTCAGTAGAATCAAAAAAATAAAAATAAAATCTGAAAGATTGTTCAGGTACTTGAAATGTAACTAAGCTGTATTTACTGAAAGTAAAGACTAGATTTTTTTCAGAAAAACTCGTGTTTTTTGATACCTTTGGAATGGTTTTGGAAAAATATATTAAAAGAGAAGATCAAAGGAGTAGAGACAGTAAGTCGAAAATGCTTTAAAGTGGCTGAAGCCACATCAAAGGGAATAAATTTCACTTTAGTTTAACGATTACCAGAGATAAGAAATTCAGTTCTATGAAGTAATTGTTCAATTTTGCGGCATATAATTAATAGAAATTTCTCTAAAACGAATTGAGAATTATAAAATTACGTATGCAATTACATAATTGACACAATTCTTATGTTTACGACATCTTTTGCAAAAGTACACCTCGCCTGTGTTCAGGATTTGCAGAAAAACTTTGGGAATGTTAGAAACTTTGCTCGTTAAACTTATTTTAAGCTATTGAAATCAAGGCAATATATTATTTCTAGTGGTTGGAGTAAATATATCTGTGCCATTTTGAAAATCATTCCAGGAAATACAATTTGCAACTTGTACTGACCCAATTTGGGAAGGATGGCTGGAAATCCGAACGAACGATTTTTGTACTTTAAAGAAAGTGATGTATCTTTTGGTAGTTTAGGGTGACCTGGAAAACGCTTATAAAAATAAAAGGAAAGATTTGACTTGATAGTTTAGAGTTAGTAAAAACAGGGAAGTATAGCAATTGAGTGATGTTCTGTTGAACCCTCTTACCTCTAGAAATTATCCCTCAGAGCCAGAGGGAAGAGTGCAAAGAAAATATTATTGCCAATACTGAAATTCAATAAATTCACTAGTATATCAAGAAATTTATAAAAATTAACAGAAATAAATAAAGCATGCTTTTCGCAAGAATTCCAAAAAATAATTCATTATGATGTACTTTCTGATCTCAAATTCTTTAAGATGCCATAGCTCAGTGAATACCATGGATGGATCCCCTCTCATAAAATGGTTTTTTTAGAATGAGTCAGAGAAGCATTCCTTAAAGGATTACCATCTTATATCGGGACATCTTGTATAAAAACAAGGGTGAATATAGTTGAGTTAAAATATTGCAAGCAAAGAAAAAAACTTGTTTAACAACTGCTCTATGAAAAATTTTGTATCCTCTAGTCACATTAAATTGCGTATTTTCGGACGAAGATATTCAACGGAAACATTAATGTTTCCACAAAGTATAGCGCAAATAAATTATTCCTTGTGAAATTTAAATTAAATAGATTTTTGTAAATGTGCAAAGATCGTACAGCTTCTGCGAATTTATTCTCACAATTTTAATTTAAAAATCTCAAAGAATGTCTATGACGTTAAAGGGCATTCAAGTGAATTTAATTACAACTATGTAACTATAAAAGTCTTTTGACTGGGTAATTGAAACTGATACTGGCTCTCTACAGAAGAATGTTTCACTTGTGCTTAAACGAATTCTTTCTTAAGAGCAGCGTAATTGGAATTCTTGTTCTGCAAAATGTTGGATAATGTGCAAAAATTTCCAATTAAAAATTATGCTCTCATTTGCTGCATTTTCAGTCCGTTTTTATGTTTTTCTTTTTTATAAAAATTATTTTATATAATCAATACCAGGTTCTTTATCTATTCTGAATTATCGTCATATGAGCCGTTGAGAATCATAGTGGCATAAATAAAATTGTTCACAGATACAAATATATAATTCTCTTATGCCAGTGTAGAAACTATCAAAACTTTAGAATATAATCCTTATATTGTTCTTTCAGAAATTATATAATAAAGTTCGTTACTAAATATAAGTTTTTCATGGAATTTACCTAAACCTAAAACTTTTTGATGAAGCTCGAATTTACTATGTATAATTCCACGGAAACGTAAATATAATGAGAAATTCTTTTCTAATATTCACTATTAATAAACATGGCAGAAGCACAATGAGTAATAAAGTGTTTTTTATTTATTTACTTTAGTTTAATTTTATTTCTTTTTAATAAAACTTTTTTCAAACTTTACGTCAGATAATTTTTCTGAAATAAATAAAACAATATAAAAATGCTTTAATAAAACGGGAAAAAGCTGCGACGAAAAAGCAGCTAACCTGGTGTAGTGCTATATTTCTCTACATAATGTTAAAAGATGTTTATATAGCTTGAGAAACACACATTTTATGAAATTTCTGGGAAAAAACGTAATCTTACAGTTTTGTTGGATGAACGATAATTTACGATAAATTCGTTCAGCATTGAAGGATTGAAGCTAATGCTGCTTCCCACATGCACTTGTAATATTACCACATAAAATTTCCTGGTTACAGCTGGCATAAATAAAGCAATTTCGTCCAAAGTACCAATAAAGTGGAACTTTTACTACTCACGCACTATCCGTAACTGAATCTATGGTGTGGAGAGTACTAAAACAGCACGAAATGGAATGCTATTGCTTTTCATGCACTTTCTGGATTGGTATTGCTCCTCGGAAAGTGCTGATAAAGGATTGAAAATTCCAAAACATATTAATGAGGTAAGAAATCTCCTGTAGTTCACGTACCTCATCAGCTTC
The DNA here is from genome assembly GCA_006980735.1 of Dasypogon diadema. Lineage (NCBI taxonomy): Eukaryota > Metazoa > Arthropoda > Insecta > Diptera > Asilidae > Dasypogon > Dasypogon diadema. The sequence continues at coordinate 25,278 of QYTT01089751.1, read as the reverse complement.
TCTAAACATGTATTTTCACTCATCCAATTTAAACTGGTCATTATATGGTTAGAGGGTTCAAAGGCGAACTTAGCAAGAGATAAAATATTCCCCCTCCAGCAAGTTTTAATTAACTCGTCAGACTGATGCTTCCTTGCTTTTAAGTTTAAGGCAGTAATTTCCAAATTTAATTAAATTGAGTGATTCTATAGAGATACAAATCCAAATTCGTAAACACAATGGACTAAACAAAGGTCTTGAGAGATTAGAAATCAGTGGTTAGATTTGTTCGCTGCTCTTGAGCTTTTCGTAATGAACCGAGCAAAAAGTTTTCTACAGTATGCTGTAACACCCTCAGGGCCAGATCAGGCTGTAGGACAATACGCCATATTAGGAAGTTCTTCTGAGGCCCAATATGAAATGCCCTATTCGGATTTTTCCAATTGAGCCCCGATTTGGCGCATTCATTCTTGCCTAGTCTGGTTTCGAAAATTTTGCCAGAATGCAGATATTTTCATAGGGAACCTCGTCTGGTCCCGATGATTTTGCCTGAACGCAGCCATTTCATAACAAGCCTCATCTGGTCTAAATATTATTCGGGACTTGATACGTAAAAAAGGGATGGTTTCCGGAAGAGCGGAATGTATTTTCGGAATGTAGATAACTATATTATGCTGGGCCATGCTCTAATATAATTTTCTATACATCTATTTATTTGGTAGCGTTTTCTTGTTTTACAAAAAATGATATCATACTGGAAAATAATAATATTAATATATCATATAGTATAATAATAATAGAAACAATAACTAAAATATTTAATATCACAACTACTTCTTATTAAATATAATTTACCCCTCTCATATATTATACGAAATGTTTAGTTACATATTACTATTACTATTTATTAAGGACCTCATTTAAAAATTTTAACTGGGCCACGTGCGAGAACCCGACCTGAGCCAGAACTGTTATCTTGATAGGGTCTGAACTCGTAACATCGTTAAATTACGGACCTGCGCCAGATCAGGCTGCCCTATCAGGGCCCTAATAGAAATCGGGCAAGCCAGACCTGGACCAAATTCTAGTATCAAAAATCAAAAAATATTTACGTTATTTTGATTTCACTGAAGCAAGATATTTGGAAAATTTTAGAGAATGGAATACCTATCAAATTGCTAGCATTTAAAAAAAGTTTTTGGAGTTTTTCAATCTAACATCGGCATGGCCCTGGCCTAGTCTATCATACCATGGACATTCACTGAGGTATCCAATCCATTCCATCCTCTAAAATTTTCCAAATTTCTTGTTTCAGTGGAACCAAAATAAGGGAAATATTTTCCGATTTTTAATTTTAAATCCGCCAAGAGTTCTCCTGTTTTTTTGCCAAATTCTATCCCTAACTTCTAATTTATTTCTACTCGGGAAATTTATATCTTTATATGATAGAAAAACGCAGATACAACACTGAGGCTAATGGATTGAAATTTTGACTACAAACAGAGAATAAAAGATTCCAAAGTTTCATGCAAATCAATTTTAAAGGCTCCGAGAATTTCAGAACACCCATTTCCATCCTTGTCTACGATTACGTAGTGCGTCTTTCAGAAAATTTTCTGAATTGTATTTCATTTTATTTTTCCAAGGCGTCCTAAAATAGAAGATAGAATAATGTTGTATATCCAGTTCATCTTGTTTTGTTAAAGTATTGTACCTCTAGAAGTTATGATCTCGGACTCTCTTCGTCCAATGACTTGTAAGGCTTTGCCTTCCATGTCATCTAACCCTGATAGAAAGATCTTAGGTACCTCGGTGATATTTTTTTTTTTGAAAACATGATCAAGTTAATTTTCACCTAAATTGGCGAGTATAAGTTTGGGTTGATACCGTAGGAATGATGGGAAGGTAGATAAGGATCGAGAAGAAAGATGGAACACTTTCGAGCGTTACGAGAAGGCTTTTAATGAACGAAGAAATAGTGTAATGAAATTGAGTGCAGTGTGAAAAGTTACAAAAATGAGAACGAAATAAGAGAAAATAAAGCAAAAGTGAAGGAAGATTAATGGACTATTAGAAATAACAATAGAAAATATAATAGCAATTTTTTTTATGGAAGTTGTCTGGACGGCTGAAAATAGTCCCTGCACCCAGGCCATTATTAACCTCATTGTTTATTCAACAAAAATGAAGGGAGCAAAATCCATAGAGGAGGTTTGAAATTTTTAACCTAAGAAATGTTGCAAGTAAGTCACAATTTCTTTTGCGTGTTTCTTTTTATTGTTAAATACCTCATAATAATTAAAAATACAATAGAATTAGATACTTTGTATATGTTTGGAAGAATTGAATCAAATTTTAAAGTTTACATTTATATAATGCCTCCTTAAGTCACCTGTCACAAAAGATTTTATATAAACTTATTTTTACTTGAAATAAGTAACTATTCTTCTCTCCGTTTCCTTATGAGAAGAAATAATAAATTTAAATTTTCCGGTGGATGCGATCAATTATTCACTGTATCCGTTGAAATCATGCCGAGAATCTACTCTGCCAATAG
>QYTT01089750.1:8091-18696 GCA_006980735.1 Dasypogon diadema | reverse complement strand
ATGTCCATCTAGATAAGGTTTCAGGTTTGAACTTATATACCTCTTCTTATATAAGGTTTATATGTGCCACCAGTTTTCAAGAAAGACGGAAAACCATATTATCTTAAAGGTGCACAACGAGGAAAAGTGGTAATATGAAAGCACTTTAGCTTTTTGATGTATACAATTTTCAAAACTTTTTAATGTATACTGTGTACCTATGTCCTATACTATGTTTATTCAGCTTCCTATTTACAGGGATAATTTTTCATATCAGGTTGCGAAATATGTATTCACTGTTTCTTTCATTACTTCCAGATCTACAGGGCATTGCGCGTAGAAATGAGGAAAAATAGATGAGGATTTGTGTTTTTTTGTGTAGGGCCAGTCACAGATTCAATGCGTCAAATGAAGTTGACTTGAAAAAAAGTATGTATGGATTTTTCTTGAGATTTCGCCATTGGGTGAGTTGCCTATGTGAGGATAGGAAGTATGCAACTGTTGAATTGGGGAATTATATTAAAACGAATCTCGAAAAAGTGGTTAATGCCAGGAGTAAAAGTTATGTGAAGACCTTTATTTGGTGACCTTAAATCGGAGGGCAGAAGGGGATTTGAAGAGTAGAGTACCTTTTATAAGTAGATTAGGTGCTTCTGCAAATGCTGTTCAGGGTATCCATGCTTCGGGTTTTTTAGGGAATCTACGAGATATTTTAACAAATAACTTAATTTTAACAATTTTTTCAAAGATATTGAACCCTCTCAGTGAAATTTTATAGCTCTGCCTATGGAATTCTATGAGAAACTAGTCGTTCTGAGGGTAACGCTCTCCTTTCTTCTCTTTTCTTTATCCAGAAGCAAAAGAGCTGGTCACAACGATATGTATTTCGTACGTAATATCTAATCTTCTTTGTTCTATGGTCTAAGCAGATCTTAACATAACCTGTCTTTGCCGCCTACAGCCTTTTCTGCACAAGCTAGAAGATATTAAAATCAGAAACCATAAGAACGTTGATTTTCTATACTTCAGCTGCTGCATTTTTCAATTTCCATGAATAACTGAATAACTTCTCATTACAAACCAAAAGCTTGCTTTTAAGTTTAGATTAAACTGCTGACAATCTAAAAAATGAATAACGTAGATGTTAAAATTAAATGAAAGGAAATTTTCTAAGAATTTGAGAATAATTTTACATTAGTAGCACCGGTTCTACCCATGGAATTCTAAGGGAAACGTGTCATTCCAAGGGCTAGCTAATGCTTCATCCAGAAACAAGCAACATGTATTTTATACACAATGCCTGGTCCATTTAGTTTCCTGGTTTAAGTATTTTTACATCTCAACAGGTTAAAGCTTTGCAGCCACAGCGTACAAAAAAAGAAGATTACATAAGAATTTAAATAAATATTGGCAACTTTTTTCTCCAATATTGGGGAAGCACTTGCATTAAGTAATAGCTCTTTTTCCTAGAATGACGTAGGTAGGTTGTGGGATCTCTTGAAAAATGCAATTATTATATTTTACTAAAATAAAAGATTATTAATATTATTTAGCTTCAACGGAACCGATTTTTAAATTCTGAGACAAACTCAAAGATATAACAACGCAAGGAAATTGCAACTTTGCCCATAGAATTCTAAGAGGAAGGCTCAGAACTAACAGGTTAAGACAAGAGCACAAGAATGTTCAATATCTTCTTCTGCAGATCCAATAAATTTTTCATATCCTCTTGTTATTCAATAACAGTTTCGAAATGTTTTGTTAACAGAGAGCAGTGATAGGCATTTATGCGTAGATTTGCATTGTCTACACTCCGGGGTAGACAATGCGTAGACAATGTAGATAATGCGTAGACAATGTAGAAACTTTTGGTAGACAATGTAAACTTTTAGTAGACAGGCCCTATTCATGTGCTTGCCATATGTCGCAGCTGATTTAGCAGATTCAAATAAACAGAAATTTTTCTGCTCATTGGCATATAAAAGAATTACTTTGACATTTTATTAAATCCAAGGGGGCAATACAGGTAAATAAACTAAATAACTTCACTATATGGTGCTAGTTGTATAATTTTTCCATACAAAATGCGACACTTTAACTGGGATTTATATATTTGTGTACATACTTATAAGATATATTAATACAGCTAAATTGGGCAACTATTATTCGCACATTTGGGACATGCCAATGCCATTTGAGAAACTTTTTTTCATAAATTGCGATCGTGTTGTGGCAATAAAACAGGAAGTCCCTGTACGTTGTATGGGAACTTGGAACGAATGTTAAGCATTGGCTAACAACGACTTTTTAACTATGGATTGGGCGAGGTGAAATTATCAGTTAGCCACCAAGATAACACGATCTAACACCTATGGATTGTTTGTTGAAAACACGTATCCTGGAAGCAGTGGGAAAGATTAGAGATATTTTAGCCTTCATCCACGGTACAGAGAACACACAGTATGGTAGGTCCAAGTGTATGTATATTAAAGGGTAGAAAGAGGATTTTGATTTAAAAAAATATTAGCTCCTAAACAAAGGGGAGTAGAAGAGTGAGTAAGCACTCATTTAAAAGGATTATTCTTTTTCTATAATATGACATCAGAGTTGTACAGAAACTACGTCTAATAAACTATAGGGCTTTTTCGTAAGAAACGAGCAAAAAACTTTCAAATGCAATTGTTTGTCTCGTAAAGGCCTATAAGTGGAAGCAAGTCTAGTCACTTTAACTGAGACGCCTGTTTAGGAAGCTGACAGTAATAAAACAAATATATTACGAAATAAATGTTCGCAAAATAATAACAAAGATATTCTTAAGAATAACAATTTTAATATGTCCTTTTAAAATAAATTTAGAAGCAATTCTGTAAATTTTTCTTTTACTTTTTCCTCCAAGTCATATTTAAGGTAATAATAAAATTCGAAATATAATAATTTTTAATTTACGTAAATGCTAATTTAGATCAATTTCAGAATATTGACAGTTCCTAACATAAGACAATTTTGTGTAACATGATATAAAATAACATAAAATTTTTCTCCAGATAGGACCCAATATCTATTGTCTACATTGTTTACATAGATTTAATATTACATTGTCTACGTGAAATATTGCGACGTAGACTACGTTATTATTTACGCGTCAACAATGGCTTAGTTTACATTGTGTAGACAATTTGCCCATCACTGACAGAGAAGAGGAAAATTGCATGTGTCTGACACTTGTGGAACCCCAAAGTAGTTATGTTGCTGTCAGGTGGAACTTGTTTATTTTCCTGGGATTAGGTAAGTTGTTCTTTATTTTAATTTTAAATAATTGATTCTTGGTGGTTTCCTTTTGTTTGTTTCAGGGAACATCGAGGAGGAAATTGGGAAATTGAAGGAAGTGCAGGAATAATGCCGCAATAGGAATAATTTCAGGAAAGTGCAAGTTTTAGGTAAGATAAAAACTTTGTTTACATGGTGACCGAAATTGATGCAAACTATGTTTTGATTGCAGATGCAAACTTCATTGAAGCTGAACAAATTCTATTCCAGACCCGAAATAAGTCAGCACCACAATCTACAATATATACGCTTATTTTCATGACGATTGCTAAACTTTTCAAAAAACGGACACCTTCCACCGCCATCTTGAATTATTAACACTAGAACTACCAAGCCAGTCATTTTGACTGGTAGCCTCACTTTCAGTTACATTATTCAGCGTATTATTTCCATCCTTGTTTTAAGCATCTCGGTCATCAGCCAACCCAAAAACCAATATATCCGCCATTTTTCGAACGTGCCAGTGACATTTAGGAAACTTTATCCGCCATTTTGAATGTAAGAAATCCGACCGATACTTTTTAGATCGCACTCCAGCTTCCCACAGTCAAAGTTTGAGGATTTAGGGGGGATAAAATTTACTTTCACCCCCTCGTTTTCTATTGCTGCTGCTATTTCTTGATCAAGTTGTTGGATCATTTGTTGTGTTGAAGCTACACAATATGACTCAGTGCTGCACGGCGTCGCCAAAATTAAAGAGGATGCCAAACGTGAGTGCCTCTACTCCCGCGAAACAAGAAAATTCACGAACAATAAAACAATTTTATTTTTCAAACTGATAGATTACATTATGGACACAGTTAAACTTAAAGGACGAAATATCCTCTCAACGAGCTGGGTTTTTTCGTTGGACAATTAAAAAATATTACAAACAACGATTCCCGAAAACAACTAAACAACTATTCTTTTTTTTAAAACAAAAGCATCACAACAACCCAAACAATTGAATCAAAAAACAGTAGTCACTTCGGCCTGCCTGCTACCAATCCGAAGATAGTAAATTTCGGAACGCACTCCTCTCCTTGCTCTAAATGCTGCCATTAAACCTTCAGATGTCAAAACGGTTACCAACTCTAAATGTACAGTTTTCACAGATATGCACATGAAAATCGCAATATATGCTTTATATTTCTTGGGATTATATCCCTTGTGAGTTTTCCATTCAGAGTCCGCAGTTATCTATCCCAGTATCAGCAAAAGGTTTGTTGCTTTAAACTCGGGGAGTGGGAAGCTGTCCCACTAATTGCGTTTCAGGAGTTACCCTTTGCCTATAACATGTGATTCATTTATGGATGTGATATTTTATGATATTTTTAGTGTTTAGCAGCCAGTAATGTTTTTCTAAGATGCTTATAATTAATTGTAAACCCCCGTGTAGTGTTTCTTTATGAATCTTGTTACGAAATCCAATCGTAATATATCATGATTGGATCTCGCAACATTTAATTCCCAGTTCAACATTTCCGCGCGTGAACGCTGTAAGAGGTGTCAACCGGGAGCTTTTTGACCGCCTGATATTGTTTACTCAGTTAAAGAACTAGCGCGGTAACCAAAACGCTTTCCAGGTCGTCGTTCACGCAGACTCGGGGGCATTTCCCAATTGATGGTTTTGCAAGTTAAGCTCAAAAGTGTAAACAATGAATCAATCCGTGAGCACTTACAAAACTTTGAAATTTTAATGGGGACTCCGGCGACTCTTGCGTGAATGACGTAACTGGGACATCCACAGCGGAAAAGAATTGAGCAGTTGTCGTGTCGGGACGAATTCGAGAAGATAAGAATAAAAAGTTTTGATTCGCGAAATGAGACAGCTGAAAAAAGTGCTAGTGTTAAAAAGCGAAAGGTGTAACGAACTAAACAAGTAAATATTGTATGAAGCTAAGGTGTAACAAATTAAATAAGTACTTTTTACTACATATGAACCGTGAAACTAATGTGTAACGAACTGAATAAACTGCGACAAATAAAAATTAGCAAAAAAAACATTGAACGCAGTGTTGTCGTTCGAAACCCAATCTCCAGCGGATCCCTCTAACAAATCTCTCCCCAATCCCCCTTTCGCAACAATCTTCTCAATCAAAAGCGTAGATATATAGCTTGTATCCGGGGAATGATAGGATGCTTTTCATTTTACGACAATACAGCGTTTTTCAGTCGACCTTTAAGGATACCTCCAAAGGAATAAATTTTATTAATCTGCTCTTACGCCTTACAGCTTGATGCCCTTTTATTGCATTTGTTTAATCGGAAAAGTGTTGCCTTGGGATTTTTCTTGGCCAGTGTGATTTCCATTGCTTTACGATGCCCAGTTTCTCTTTGCTTTGCGCGCACCTTTAAATTCGCCATTGGCTATCATATATGTGGGTTCTTGGTGAATAATTTTAGGATATAAAGAATAACACCAAAGTATGTTAAGATTCAGGTAAGATTTATTTGAAAGAAAAGAAAAACTGTAAACTCGATCTATCAATTAACTGTTCAGTCCACTACTCTAGTACCGTTCTTATTTCTAGGTTCAGAAGAGTCCGAGTTTTAAGTTCAGGTGAGTACACAAAAGTTAACCCTCTTTGCAAATTATAATTATTTTCCACTTCTAGGATTTTCGGAGATTAAACACATTTCACAGGTAACTTCATTCTTTGCACTTTTAACACTTCAAAAACTAAACTCCTTTTTTCAGCTTGGCGAGGTTTCAGTTTAGCAAGTCACTACACTTAACAACTGCTTATCGGTGACTGAAACTTGAATGCTGCCAGAAATTGGTGCATTGGATGCTGAGTTGCTGGAATGCGTTTACCGTTGCACATCTGGAGCAGCTTATCAGAGGTAATAAAATTTTTGAAAAATTTGAAATTTGGGTCTTTTCTGTTGGTTTTTTTTTTCTTTTAGGAAATTGGATATGTGGGATGAAGATGTAAATATGCCGTTACTCTTAATAATTTTGTTAATAACAAGTATCTCGACTCTGTCTTCTGTTCAGATATTCACTTGACATTTTAATGACTTTCTGCTTTCTAAGTTGCTCTTGTATATTGCATATTTTGAAGGCTGTCCGAATATTTTCATGTTCTTTGTGCTGTTTAGAGCTCTTAATACATAAGAGAGAAGTTTTGTTGGCAGGGCTGTCCAACACAACTCCAGTCGAAGAAGATATACTGGCGCTATCTTGCTGTTCGCTGTCAAGAGGCTGACATGTCTTATTGCTTTTGAATCAGTAGTACAGGCGTACAAAATGCTGCTGTTGCCTTTGTTTCTGAATAATGACTCCGTATTTTAATTTGTATCTTTTCAACCTGCTTCATGTTTTCTCTGTATTTTCTCCATTCCTACTCTAAGTCTAGGTGGATATATCATCTACGATTTCATTGCAATTAGAGCTCCATTTTCTAAGTGAGAATCCTCCAGCGTTCAAAAGTGCTATCAATTGTTTCTGAAGTTCTTCACACTCCCAAACGTTTAGTTCTGCGCATAGGTGAAAGTTGCAGATGCCATATTGTGTTTGGTGATGCTTGGTTAACTTCTCCTGACCAAATCCATCCCAATAGGGTTCTTTGTGCTGTTGGAGTACTTTTATGCCTTTAATCAAGCCATCCATAATTATTTGTCAAAACACTTCTGTCCCTAAAAACACTTCGATGTGACAAGGATTATAGAACTGCTGATCTGTCAATTTAATCCCTCAATGTGTTTTCACTTCTGACAATTAATAGCAATGGACGGAAGCAAATGGATTAGCCTACGCAACTCTGATCCTGAAACTTCGGACTTTGCTTCCCCTTATAGTGGTTCAATTATGAAGTGGACTTTAGATTTTGTACGGCTGTCTGCAACTCCACCAATTCCTTGAACTTCAGCATTAACGTTTGCCCTTCTTAATTTCAGGCATTGAGCTAAATTTTCAATGTTGAAAGAACCCTGTGATCTCTGAACGACCAAGGTGCAACTATTTTCATCAAGGCTGTGGGCATCTCCGAGGAGGGAACAGAGAACGAGCGGAACAACAGAAGAAATCTCATGCAACTTAGGTGAAGCCAAAAATTTTCTGAATGTGTGCGTGTTTGACAGCTTGGGCCAGAAAATTTCCATACAAAATTTCCTGGGCTAACCCAAACTGTTAATTTTTACACTGTAAAGTGTTAGTGAGTAAATTGGCTTCACTTTTGCCTCGTTGTTTCCGCTCCTTTGCCGTTGTATGCTCGAAGGTGGGCATCGAGCAAATATAACAAGAGGAAAAAGTCGGGATTTTTAGAAAAAGAAAGAGAGTACCTGTTAAAGCAGGACCTAATCATATGCAAATAGAAAAAAAACCAAAATAAAATTTTCAATTTCTCCGTAAAACAAGGTGAACAAATTTATATTAGGAAATTTTCTTGTCAGTAGGAGATAAATAGTGTTTTTTATACTCAGGCTTAAATGTTTATATGTTAGTTTAATGTTCCACTGGAAGTCTGACTGAAATGAAGCACGTTAAGTTGTGTGTTGTGTGTTGGTTAAAATGTCTTCTACATATGAGCCGTTTATTTTGAAAGTGGCATAAGTCAACTTTTACAACCCCATGAAAAATATATTTCAAATTACTCAAATTACACTTATATGCTGATTTTTACTAAAATTGGAAAAAATGACTTATGCCAAAATAATCGGCTCATATATTAGTTCCAACCTGCGTGTATTAGTATAGAAGCCTGGAAAGTGATGAAATTTTCTTTCTTGTTAAACCGTTAAAGGATTTAGTTGCGCAAAATTGTGTTGGATTAATTTAGTGAAGTTTTTAAGAGCAGTGTTTTTTGAAATCTTTCTCATTTATTTAGTTCTGCCGATTTATATTCCATTTTATTTGATATTTGTTTCAAACGTTTCAGTGGTTACAGAAAAGTTATAAAAGCTAAGTCAAAATTTAAAAACTAAATAACGGCTTTCTATGTACCAATTTCCTGTAATAAGCAATCCTTAAAATATATTTTGCTATTGTGAACTTTCAGTACTATTTTACTCGGTATGAGTTTTATTTTTCTTTTGGCAATTCTTACCATGCTGCTTAAATAAATATAATTGATATATATGCAATACAATTTTAATGAGAAATCATTACTATTATCTTCATAATCCTAAATAAGTATTCAAATGTTAAATAGACAAATTCTCAAATTGTTATTTGAAAAAAAAACAACAATGCTGAAATATCCATATGTATGTATAGATTCACAGTGAAAATCGTCTACGGCATAAGTAGAAATGCTAACAGTAAAGCTTTAAAAAGCTATTTGACAAAAACTCAGTTTGTTAGTCAGTATTAACAACTTTTTTAAATTGTTTTTTCTAAAGCAATAACAAAATATTGAAAGCGAAATAAACCAGTTAATATTATTTTCAAAAATTTATTCAAGTTGTCTCGACGTAGAAATCTAGCCTCATAGACTCATCGCTCTCCCTGCGCAGTCACGTGGAAATATAAAATTAGGAACGGATGAGTATAACATTAACAACTCAGTGGGTGATTACGCTCACACATACTCATTCCGCCCCTGGGCGTTGGTCCTCCTCCCTGTGTTCGCAACACATTCTTCAGGCGATACACGCCCCAAAGGTGGATTAGCGGTATGCGTGAAGGGGTTTCGGCAACTAATGCCCCACAAGATCATGCTGGCAACGTACGCGATTTGCACCATGCGGTTAAGCCTTCGCGGATACGGGGGGTAACATATACCACCAACTAATCCAACGGATGACAAACGTCCCTGAGGAGACCACGGCCCAGGCGAGGGGGGACACTTCCACCTTCAACACAGTTTACACTCAAAAGTCACCAACAACATATATTTAATTAATTTTTATAATTATATATTATTATGTAACGTAGCCTAACTACACTACTAGACTAGACCAGATTTAACTATAATACCACCCACCTGAGTCCTTATTATTCTTCGACTTTAAACACTTTAATATCCACTACTTTCCAACTGCACCTTCACTAACTGAATGAAGGATGAGTTTCAAAGTTTGGCTGAATAACCCATAGACATATAAAACTCCTGGACCGCGCAATGCCCTGTCTCACATGGGCACACTTTTTCTGAGAGGCAACTACTTTTAACTTTTTCATTTGCTTGGTTTGCAATGCAGCTGACACTGATGAAGTGCCACTGGAATCATCCTTAGACGGAAAGAGACGACCTGAGAAAAGTGATCCCATTTTGCTACCAAGTATAGCGCGGTTCATTTCTTTATGTCGGTGGAATAACCTCACGTCCAATTCAGTCCTTTTTTACGGAACCTAAATGCGGTTATTTGGCTGTCTACTTCTTACCTGTTTGTAAGGCGTCAACATGCCATCAGTGATGGGCAAGTTGCCTACACAATGTAAACAACGCCATTGTCGACGCGTAAATAATGACGTAGTCTACGTCGCAATATTTCACGTAGACAATGTAATTTATGTAAACAATGTAGACAATAGATATTGGGTCCTGTGGCGGTAGCTTTAGTAATAAAATTTAACGAAGAAGTGCACTTCCTTTACTATTACCATGAATAGTAAAGAGTGCAACTCCCTGTAAACAAATAAACTCACAACCACAATTAACGATCGAAATTGGATCGAGTAGAGAGCCGGGCGATAAGCCGATCAGTCTGGAGCAGAACCGCATCACGAGAGCCTCGCAATAGTTTTTATAGTTTGTAGTTAGTTTTCTCTAATAAAGTGTTAAGACAAACATATTATGTTTTAAACCTCATTTTAAAATTACAATGGTGAATCATCGTGTGAGTGGCCCACGGTTAATTGCACAATAACAAAAAGAAACCCAACAGGTGATCTTGCTACCTCGGCCACATTGGTGACCCCGACGGCTTAACGCAGCTCCCGATATTTTTTTCGCTATCAAAAATATTCGAGGACGCTGATAAAATTAAAGTGCAACACTCTTGAATACGCTTTGAAACAAAATTCTAAAGTTGTTACTCAATTGCATCGATGTGGAAGCTCCGGACCACAGCAGCACAAGGCAAGCAAATAAGCCTTGATCTTGCAAAAATATTGCAACAATAAAAGAAGCGGTACCTTGCTAGCAGCTAATCTTGGTTTTCATCAGTGGATGCAACCTGGCTCAAGCGAAAATTGCAGATTTTAGGCACCATACATTAGTTAGTTAGTTAGTTAGTTAAAGATATTCGAGGGATCTCGAAACAGACCTCGTCATATGGGTCCTTTTTCGTCCCTCTGCCAAGAGCCGTCTCAGCCAGTACCCGCCGGGAGATTCCTTGGCAGATCCCTGACCTTGACGCCCCTTGTCATTT
>QYTT01089748.1:83561-98021 GCA_006980735.1 Dasypogon diadema | reverse complement strand
GATTTTGTCCAGGTAAAATATTGTTGAACGTCGGAAAGGATTAACATATTTCATAACTTCTCACTTTATATTGATTCGACTGTTCTTAGTCGTTTTGAATCAAAGATTTTCTAGTTATTTTTCAGGCTTCGGTAAAAGAAGCAGGAATGATGTTTTCTAGATTTGAACAGACTACAAAGAGGTGCATATCTTGCTAATATTGACGTTGGAACATTAATATCATTACAATCATGTAAAATGTTATTCGTATCATCTGGTTTGATGCTCAGGATCAATAATATCTATAACCCTAAACAGAATCCAAAGAAGTTTTTCAAACATCATAAAGTTTCAACACATTGATGTCGGAAATTTATGAATTACTCTTTGGTACAATATCGATATTGATTGAAGAAAATGTGAGGGTAAGAGTAAGGTTCAGTTTACACATTACTAAGCTATCCAGAAAAAAACAAAGTGGAATTGCTCAAAATTAAATAAGAAAAAAGCTTTAAATAAGAAATGTATGAATCGAACATTCCATGTTCATTTTAGAGCTTTATTCTTGTTTATTTTTTAACAAGCTGTACGTGTACTTTAACAAATAACGCAGCACAAAAAAGAGAATTTCTTATATTTTATAGCCATTACATTGTTTTTTTTCGACCAAGCACTTTAGTTCAAAATTTATAAATAAACAAAAATCAACAATAAAATACAAATTTCTCTGATACAATACCCTTTGCATTACCCCTCTGTCATTAACATTCTCTGTTACGTTACCGTTTGCAGTATCATGTCATTGATGCCAGCGATCGAAATTATTCATTACCGTGTTCATCAATGGCCCGATTTTCTACTGACAATGAGAAGTAAGGAATAACCATCAACTTAGGCGACTATAGGGTTGTGTTGTGTTAATGACACTGTTTTGGCCCATGACAGCATTCCTTAAATGGAAAAAAATCCCCACAGAAGATTAAGTTATGGAGGGATTCCTGGAGAAGTTTAAATGTGAAGAGAACAGTATATGTCTAATATGAGGGAGTCGTCAAGCCGATTGCCAAGTCAAATAGGGTGTCATATACTTTACATTTTAAATTCAAAGTAGTAAAGTTTGAGATAGGAATTGAAGGAAGGCGCAAGCTCTTTAGTGAAAAAAAAAATATAGGAAAAAAGGGATCCTTGAGGTAGTCTGTGGCCAATGTTGTAAGGGTCGAAGTAGCATAACCTAATGTGAGAAGTAATTGAACGTTAAGTTATGCTACTTCGATCTCAAAGATCGTTATCAAGTCAACAATTAAAAGTCCAGGACAATAATCTGAAGGAATAGTTATTTTTACTTTTTTCAAAATGTGTTAAACTTGAATGAATGTCCAAATTAGTGAAAAAAAATGTTTAAAATAGTAGAAATGGAATAACTTTTGCAAAGATTGAGAAGTACATTGTTTGCGAAAAAGGACACAATACAACCAGATTAAATGGTGTTGGACATGTTGTCATAAACGTCATAGGTCAATGAGCGGACTCAAAAGTAAAAATCGACTCATGGTTCTACTCTTTTTCTGATCGATTAAAATTGTGAGCAGACTCAGAATATTATCACTGTTTGAGTCCGCTCAAATTTGAGTCCGATTAAAATTTTAATCCATTCAATTTTGAATCCACCCTGTTTTAAGTCCGCTCAAGTTTTGAATCCGGTCAAGTTTAAACATAGAGAGTATGAGCAAATCCCAATCCAGTGACAATTTTATCTGTCATGTATTACTTCAGACCGTCTGGAAGACGAACTGGGCATAAACTGAACTTGTAAGGTCGATCGCCTAGCAGGCGGCTGGTATGCGCAGCCAGATTTTAGAAGTTGCTTTAGATTCTACTCTGTTCCGATGTGTTAGCTAACTTTAGAAAGTAATACCTTCTAGCAGTATATAAATTACATAGCATACTAAAAAGGAGAAAATCTCTAAATATTTTAGAACGTAATTACTTCTATAATTTGCCATGTCAAAGCCAGTAGGTGGTATTAAATCTGTCAGAAAATAGACTCCATATCTTTAAGGGAACTATTGATCAGACCACCCATTTAAACACTTCAACGTTTAATAAATTTTGCATTTTATGTGATGAAGCTTATAACCCTAATCACTGCATGAGGTGTAATCAACCCTTCAGGAGCGATGTGATCTCCGCCTTCCTCTACACTTGAGCAACTATTTATCACAATTTATGAATGCAATGGTTCTGAACCTTCAATCCAATAAAACGCTAAAGTGCGAAAGATAAATTTAATGGCGTCTGCAAAATTTCAATTTAACAATAAAATCGACATTTTCCTTCACAATTCACAATTTATGACTTTTTCACTATAGCCTAAAGAATTTTAGTAGCCACTTGAGTGCCCTTTTAAGCCAGCATAGAGAAGTCTTGTGTGTTTCTTTTCTAAAGTGGTCCGTCCTCCGTACCGCGTTTGTGCACACCAAAGTGACGGATGTTTGGAGTAAATTGAGTTGATGAGCTGTTAACGAACCTTTGATGAGCTTAGAGAACCGCGGTGGGTGTAACTACATACTTCAATGGCATAGCGCGCAGAAAGTACATTGAACCAAGCGTCTTCTAAAGATGTGTACTTCCCTCAAGAAGTATCGCCTTGCCTAAAGACTAGAAACAGTAAGAGACCGCAACTAATTTGTCCCCTCGGATGCTCTGCGATGTGTCTGTCTGTCTGTCGTCTTTGCGATGATTAATTGATCGTGGGTGCAACTAGGAAGTTCAAGGAAATTCTATTTACTGAACGCCATAGACGCAAGTACCATCACAAAGAGGAGGGAAGCAATGAACTTGAGTAAATGGCACAAAGCTGTTCAACCTTTTGAATTCTGGATGCTATTTTGTTGGTCTCTTCCGTGGAGATGCTGGGTTGGTTAGTACTATTTAGCTAATCGGGTTGTTTTTTTTTCCTACCTCAAGTAATAACATTCATCACCTCCACTCTACTCCCCTTAATAAAAGTTTCATCAAAAATATCTTGCAAATTTCTATCTAACCTCCTGAACGTGACGTACCCGAAGCGCTATAAATTCCCCCAAAACCGCTCTACCGTAAAATATCACATAAAAACGCCATTTCTGTTCTCTTAGTCGCTCTCTTCCTTAACAGAACCGTCTCAAGTGCTGAAGTGCACCACATCTAGTTAACAAGAAATTTGTATCAGCAAGTTTCCATGTCAAACACCGGGCAAATGGGGCTAGATCACATGTCCACGCATCGTAGATAGGTGCTATACCAAGCAGGATATCACGGGCATCTTAAAATAGACCTTTTCGAGATAAAACCTGGATATTTCCAGCAGATCAAGTGCACTTCATCAATTTATCTGTCCCTAAGGCGGATCACTGGCGAGCAAAAACAGAAAACAGAAGAAAAAAATATCTGCGAAGCAACTAAGCGAGTGCAATTACATTGGAACTTAGCAGCTATAACAGAGCAGAAATCTAAGAATTGGAGGTTTTTCTTGGCCGAAAGGAGACGTGCAGATCAGAATCATGCTGTACCAAGATTACCATGTTCAAAAGACAGACGGGCAAGAACTGAGAGATTGAATGAAGAAGAAAAACTCTCATCAAGGCATATCTAGTAATATCTGCAGAGAGGATTAACTAGTACAGCAACGGCAATAGTGTCAAGAATAGATACTTCTCGGAAGTGTCGGAAGGTAAGAAAAAATAAAAAATCGAAATACCTCAACTGTTTGATCTCAGTTTGGTACCTATAAGTGTATCAACTCAAATCTCTGCCAATAGAGAGACAATGCCGCACTAGTGCACGACTAGTCATTGACCTTATGTACACCTTGAGCACCGATGTAGACAACGCAAACGTGCACATAACTGGAAGAAAACTGGTCCTCTACGTCGTCGTTGTTGTTGTCTTCTTGACTATTGGAGGCTTTGGTCATCTCTGATTTTGCCAATAGTGAAGCATTTCGTTTCAATCACTGAGATGAGACGGGATTGTTCTTTGAAGCAGATAAAGAAGTAGAGATATGTGACCGAAGTTACTGTAAAATTTTATAGGAAGTTTTTTGGTAATTTTTTTTACCTAAAAATATGGGTTTAAGGCACTAGTTGTACAAAATAACTGCTGGTGAAACCTTGATTGTAAACCCACTTAGAGAACATGTTTAGTAAAACTGTTTGTAAGGCTACCGAGAGTTATTTGATGACATTTCAAAACTTTTTTTAAACTTAGGCGGAGGGAAATATTTTAAGGAGGAGGAGATTGGGAAATTTTAACCAGACAAATGTTGCAAAGTAAGTTATAATTTTTGACATGCAATTTTTACTGTGCAACAATTCAGTTGCTTATCGTCCGTAGAATCGTCTCAACTATTGGTGCCCAGATAAATCACTGCGTCCTTTGTGAGTAAATGACACAGATGGCTCTTCTTTCAAATATTTCAATAAGTACACGCCCGTAGTCGAGCAGGCTAAGGCACACGTTTACAGATTTTCTCTTCTGTGATCGTGGATCGGAATCCTGCAAAGGAAACGGTGATTTATTTGAATACCAGTTGTTGAATCAATTCTACCGACGAGAGTTGTACTTGCGAAGAAACTGAAGTGTTGCACAGTAAAAATTTCATGTCAAAAATTGTGACTTACTTTGCAACATTTGTCAGGTTAAAACTCTTCCCTAAACTGTGCTATGTGCATTATAGGGGAGAAGTTAAAAGCTAAATGGATGCCATTTCCTGCCTTCTAAAAGTTCTAGTTCAGATGATAGCAATATCAATCTTCAATCACTTCTTAATTTCATCTTCAGAGTAACAAGAAGAGCTGAAACCCTTCAACTATGATAGCTAAGCACCTCTTTTCAGATATGGTCTCAATGCGAATGTCATAGTTAGTATTATTTTCGTCTGTATTATTTTTGTACTTCAAAATAAAATTAAATTCCAAAACATGTTAAAATCTCGGTGCTTCAAACGAGAATACCCACCCTTATCTTGGCCCTTCTTCCTTGCGTTCACTCTCAATTTATAATCTCTATCCTATAATTAGTGTCTTATGTCCGCAGTTAATACATACAGTTTGCTTTGGAGGAAGAGGGCCTACGCATTGTTCATCAGAATGCCATCAGGAGATCTGACGTAGGACAGAGTAGTTCACAGTACATGAGTTGTGGCCATGAATTATGTATAGGCAGTAAAAAACCAATACGTGTAAATTAAATTCCAGCTAATGCCAGATTCTATCTGAGCTAACCGCGATGAAGATCATGTAAAAAATCTATTACGTTTTTTTTACTAAAAGATTAAAAAAACACTCCGACTTATTTGTTTATGTATCCACAAACCTCAGAAAACGTGCACATTCCATAATTCCAACTTATTCTCCTTTAAGAGTACCACCCATGCCTTGCTTTCTATTTTTTCAAGAATAAGGAAATCTTATATCTGATGGTCGGCACATTTCGTAAAGAATTCTAACGTTATCGACATAGAATTTTGCACCGGTAAATTTCTACCATAATTGCTATGTCGCGCAGTTAGTTAACATTATTTTCTGCAATCGCCTGTTATTTTCCTGCACTAGAAGAGCAGCTCTCAGCCCGCAATAGTGCATAATCTATGGTTAGCAAGACATTGACCATTGGGCGATTTATTCAAGTTCGTTTTTTCTCTTGTTTCAATTCCTCTTCTTTATTCTTTCTGCATGTTCTCTTGTTGTCTGCACCTCTACTACACCCATCACTTGGATGCACTTGAAGATCTCCGTGTCGGTCATATCTTTGCAATTCTGTTTGGGATTTCTTTTCTTCTTTCGGAGGGGGAAAGGGGAGGCGCAATAATGGGTAAATAAAACGATGCTCACAATTGAGGAGATCAAGTAACTGAGCATGATGCCCAGTTACTTCTAGAATGGTCTGTGGTTTATCTTCTAAGCATTTTGCGGTTAAGAATAAATAAGCAGACTATTATGGGTCCCCGTTGGTACTCAGATAGCCATTACTTTTCGGTGGAGCCCCTCTGGTCTCTTGTCTGGCCGGCGTGCTGCGTGGATTGTTCACTAATGCAACGTGAAATTGCATCACATAAACAGAAGAAGAGAAAAGCTGCTTGAGGAATCCCTTCATGGACTGAAATTTATCCATGCACTGTGAAAACATCGCTCTAAATCATAAGAATCTGTCGAGATTATGGATTCAAGGTACGCCAGGGGGAATTCTACAATCAAAGGAAAAGTTAAGGTTGTGCTTCTTTGGTCGATGTCCATTGACCAGTAACCGAACCTGCGGGGCTCTATTTTGAATTGAAAAATTCTTTAGTGCTTGGAAGTTGAAAGTATGCAGTCAGTAGTGGATGTATGGATGCTCCGGGAATAGCTTCAAGATTACGTTTTGATCTCATTATGTTGGCATTCATCTTTAATGGTTGCCTTGTATTGGGAAATTATATTATCTCATCGTTTATTTAGAGCAAATTGCACTTGACAAAATATTGATTCTTTTAAAAATCGTTTTACTGTATGTGTAAGTGGATGCTCATTCTTTGGTTAAAGTGGGTTCTGCGTTAATCTGCATATACACAACCCTCGCTAAAGTATTTGATTGACAATATGACTTCTTATCAAACATCTTTATAGTAGGTGTGAACTTTCTCAAATTTAATACCCAAAAATATTTTAATTCCATCGAAATGATTATTAAAAGCAAAAACAACAATGAGTTCTTTATTGAGTCTCAAAGGATTCAAATAAACCCTCAGATTCTTTTGTTTGTAACTCGCAGCATTATCATTCGGTAGAATATTGAAAAAACAGAAATAATCTAGAATTCCTTAAACCTTACCCTGAAAATCATACAAAGATATAATTTCCTTTGACCCCTTTCAATGGAATTTCCGTTTATCCGATTTCAACAAAAAGTGATTAAGGAAAACAGGTTCTCGTAGAGAATGCCTTCCTTACATTAGCGCTCTTATCTCGTTACGTAATGACGGTGTTATTGAAGATCTTTCAACCGTTAAATTAAAACCAAACCACCCTCTAGCAGTTCACGTTTTATACTTAAAAAGAATCTTTACGTCGGTAAAAAAAAGGAACAATGCAACTTTAATCCGGGGGGATATAATCAGCGCTGCACACAAAGGAATTTAGGTGAAAATATAAAAAGTAAGGGAAAAAGGTATTGGAGTCCAGTAAAAATTACAATTATAAAAAAATCTACCTTCCCTCTAATCAGTCCATAAAAGGATTTAAAGTTTCTTTTCACAGGAAGAAGGACACCACAATTGCCTTCACTTTATTCAAGTGAACGTGGACAAAAAAGAAAGTTCACTGAAATATTTGTAGAATGAAGGACAATCTTTCTCATCAACTTTGAGCCACGTACTATGAAAGTTTCACCAACCAATGGGGATTTAGACAATTTCATTTACTTTGCTTGAGGATAGTCGCTCTCGAGGAGGAAATCTTCAAAATCTGACCGAGACAATTCTTGGGATAAATTTGGAATCTGGAAAGTTTTAGACTTGGTTTGCCTTGGAGATTTTCCTAATTTAATCTATTCACCTGATGGAATTCCTCTTGCTAGTCTGAATTCTGGATAATAAATGACTTTGGGGGTGACAATTTAAAGTTGGAAAACTCTGAAGTTTCGCTATGAAACGCCATAGCATTGTAGGTCACAGAATCTGGATTTATGCAACTTAAAAAACAACATTAAGTTATTTGGTATTCTTGATATTGTAGGTAGAAATTAAGGTATACACTTTATAGCAGGATGTCAAATCGTCTGGTGAGCTATAAATAATACAGTTTTAAATGAACAGATACAATAAGCTTTGGTCTTCTAAATAAAAGCGAAATACTTCTAAAAAAAGAAGGAAAAATAACCTGAATAATTTTCCTATGAAACTAAAAAATATTATTTAAGTAATGCTGTCGTCTAACTATCGTCTTAGATTTTGTTTTTGTAGCAGCAATTTTACTTATACTAATTTCTAACCGCAATTTTTTCACTCGTCTTATGATATTCCGCAAGGGTCACTTTTTGCCCCTTTCTGTTCTTTCGTTGACTTAATTAGCTAGCAGAATTCTATTTTTACAGAATGTCTTGAGTGGAATGACTGAGGGAATATTATCACATGAAAATCTGCATTTCAGTTTTAGTAATCACGATATGAAGTGCGTTGCGTTAAGGGAAAACATAACAAAAATTCCAGTGTATATTTTAAAAAAAATGGACGCAAGTTTTAAGGCATGGTATTTCGTCATTTAAACAAAAAAACTTTCGTCTAACTGTAGAGCGAATTTGAAAGCCTCTTATAATAATTCATCCAACTTTTTCACTCATTCTTTCTTATTAGAAGTGAAACCCTTAAAATGGCACACAGTCTATGATGCCAATAATCGTCCCAGGGCGGTTATAAGAGTGGTGCAAATAGCTCCAGATTTCCGAAGAGGTTGGCCTCTGCGGTTTTCCCTGTTTGTACACACTAACTCTTTCTCTAGCCTCTCGTTATCACATCCACATCCTGACCAAGCCAGTAAATGTTCTTTGGAGAGATCTTCCAGGTTCTTCGGAACAGTTTATAGCTGTTCCAAAAAGGTGTCGTAGCTTTGGATAGCTTATTTGAAATATAAATATTCCACAGTTGAGTCTCTTAACAATAGTTATTCCACTGATGCATGTAACTGCCGTTCAGGCGAATTTCACTAACTTGATATAGTTACATTTGTTAGCGAAGTGCACAATTTTGCCTTTTAAGGGTTTATACTTTGTCCTTTCATCCCTTCCTGACTGAATTTTTATTTACGCTTTTCATTATTATTTAGTTTTTAATCACAATTAGTTGTACAGAAATAAAATTTGTAATTGGGCAGAAATATATGCGGATGAATAGGTTGCACACTGTGACTTCTTTTGTTTTTTTTTGCTTTGTTCTAATCACCTAGAATACCGGAGGACTCATCATAGACCGAACAAGATGCTTGATAGTTTTAGACGAACAGATGGCTTCCTTTTTGGTTCTTCAATATGGGAAAGATGTAAGCGGAGACATCTCGGGTTATACTATTCTATTTTAGTCATGTGTTTTATGATCTTGGTACTGTTTTTTTGAATTTTAGTATTTTTTTAACTTTAAGACTTTTTTCCAAAATTACCCACAATATCAACAAAATAACTTTTTTGTAGTTGTTTATAAATATATATCTCCTATGGCTTTTGATTCTCGCTGAGGATCTTGGACAAATTCCATAACTTTAGATTTTAACTATTATTTCCTCGTACTGAAGTTATTGAAGGGTAAGTCTATTTTTACTTCCAGTCATTATACGAGTTCACTGGAGAGGATGTGAAATTAACTTTACTTGCTTGAGTCCAAATGTCCTTTTATCAAAATTTTTACAAATAAATTTATTTTTTGTAGTACCTAACTTTAGCTTTCCTGGTATCTGTTTGACCCAATATGTTCATAATAAAAAATTTTACTTACTCTTAGGCAGCGGAATGAGAGGAGGTGGCACTTACCTGGAAAAATAAAAATTCCCAAGCGTTAAAATGAATTACAAAATGGTTCGATATCAAATATAACAAAGAAAAGATTTATTGAGTGAGCAAAAAATCGTTACTAAATTGAATGCAAAAATATTAAAATATTCAAGATGCAAATTTTCACAATTAAAAAACTGTCAATGAGTATTAATGGCCTTCTTATAAAATCCAAGGCCAGGGAAAACATTGAGTTATGAAATTTTAATGTAATATGATTTATACTCCTCACTTTCACACATCTTTTAACAGATTCTTTCTTTTGCATACGTAACGAACTTTTTTCTTAAATAGCCATCTACAGTTACAAACATGCTGGATGGCCCGACCACTAGGTTCCATATTCCAGAAACTTGTCAAGGCAAAGATAGAAATCGTCCCCAAGTGGACATAGGTTTTGTCAACTAACAAGAGTAAATTATTATTACTCCCAGCCCACACAACTAGTACACAACTGGAACCCCCTTGTATTACAAGTTTGAAGCATGCTTCCATTGTTTGCAAATGAATTTAAAAATTTCAAAAAGATACCTTACCACCGACGATCCGGTGCCATTCTTATGAAAATGTGGTTCAGAAATCCTTAAAAAAAAATCCAACAATATTAACATTGCGCAAAGGAGCAAAAAAAAAATTAATAAAATTTTTACGATCACGATCTTCAGAAATAAACGGGAGAAAAAAACATTTCACATTAAAGCGGAAAAGATTGCCCTGCCTCCTGAATATATTGCACGGGGTCAAAGTACGACGACTTTAAGTTTTTTGACCGAACTCAAAATGCTCATTTGCCAGTAGTTTACATCACAGTCCCTTCAGGAAAAAACTATATTAAATAACCATAAAGTCACGAAAACAGCATTTAATATAATTTCCAGCACATCTTCCTCACCTTTTTTTATTGTAATTGAAAAGAAAAAGCCAAACAAGGAAGATAAAATTTTCAAGGTTAGACACTGGTCCACTGGACACCAGAATCATTCATTTCTTAAGACAAATGAAGATCATCTGATCACAATATGAGATCCGAGATGGGAACAAGTTATCGCCAACAGGTTTCTTTTATTCTTGGGATTTTTTTCTCTGGCATAGTCGCGAAACACTTCTAGCAAAACAAAAACGTCACAACAACTAAAATCCGAATAAAGAGATTTCAGATGTGCATGCGATACTTAGATATGATCGGCAACATCATAAAGTGATCATGCAAAATAGCAAATATCAGTTACAATTTCGCGGATTATGAAACGCGAAGGTCACTAATGTCACGGACGAAAAATAATTTGCTGTGAAATGGGAACCATGACAAAGTGATGATCATCTGGAGATAAAAAAAAAGTAGAGGGTACATACCAAGTTTTTTTTTTGTGGGGTGAAATATTAAAATTTGACAATTTATTGCCATGTGCTAGTTTAAATGTCCTTGGCGGACACAAGAGTGATATGCTAGGAAGTTTATTTTAGTTTCTCCTTCTATTGCGGATTACTTAATTGACGCTTTGTATCGAATGGCTTTCAATGAAATACTAGCTATAGTTTTTGTTGGATACCAGCAAGTTGTTAAGTAGTGGGAGCGTCTGATGCTGGACTTTTATAAATCACATTTGTTACTGTGACGTCAACAGACAAATTGAAACTTGCCCATTAAGAAACACTGACTTTTCTCAGATGCTACCATTACCATTTTTACATTTGCATTAGAATATCATACCTACCAAAATATATTACATATATTACTAAAATATATTACATATGAAGTTCTTGAAATGCCGATGTATTGATCAGTCTATGGTATTAGTCCTACAAGAAGACGAAAGCTTAGGTAAATTATTTGAAAAAGATTCACGTTGAGGCTCAAGTGTAAACCCTTTACAGAGGTCTATCTAAACCACTTAGGAAGGCGGTATATGCAATAAAATCTGTCTTTTTGTTTACTGGGCCAGGAAAGCTATCTAAGATGCGGTATCGTCCTGATCCTTTGGCACATTACAACTCCGCCTATAGACAGCAGATACAACTGAAGATCACCTTCAGTTCAAAGCCAAGCGCATTGGAAAGAAAATAATGCGGGCTCAAATAATTTTTGACTTCTCAATTTGATAATAGACGAAATAAGTGTCGTATCCGAAATAGCTCGAATCCATTGATAACATAGATTTAGATTCATTTTAACATTTAAATTTCAAGGACTAGTATACTAATTGAAAACAATTAATGCATTCAACTTCTGCAAGGTAAAGCGAGGTAAACACCTCTAAATAGTCCATCACTCATTCTCCTGATATATTCGGAATGACCTAAATAACGCGAAAACAATTGAACTAAGTGCAAAAACTTAACAGATAAACGATTCGCTCAAGCAATTTATTTTCTACAGCCACAAATTCTCCAACAACCTGTGAAAATAATGCCATTAAGCACGCGAACGTCTTGTTCCGTGTTATTTTTGTCTTTTTTGTTTTTCGCCAACTTTTTCCTCGTCCATCACTTTATTTCTTGCCTTCCTGGCAATTTGCGTTAATTTCTCTAATCGTCGTCAATTGTCTCAATGGTCACGTAATCGATCAGCTGGGTGGCACGTTTTACAGAACATGGCACTAAAGCCCTTCAAATCGTGCATTTCAGATTGAAAATCTTCACTTTGTGCAATTTTGTTATATATAGGGTCGAATGGGTAGATAGAGTGGCCTAAAGTTGGTTAGTTGGTGATTTTCTGATCGTGAAACTGTGACGTTAATATCAGCAGTCTGGGTCCATCTTGACTATCAAATTACGCTATGTTGGTTACGTTACGACGAGACGATTGGGCTTCTCTATTTATCGTTCGACTGGATCAATTATGCCGGTCTAAGGAACTGGTTAAATAGGGAAAACGTGATCTGTTCACAATCGTGGCTTCCGTTAGAATCTTTCGCCATTAGCAGGATTTAATGGACAGATTAAAAGATGTAACGAGGAATTCATTAGCGCCACTTATGGAATTCTTGTCGAGATCTTCCTCCATAACTTTCTTTTAAACGATATCTCAACCCAAGATCTCTTTGAAAGCTGATTTGACCGCGAAAGAATTTCTGTGATTCGCGCGAGTTCTACAAAAACTTACATTTTCTCTTCTATGGGCATCCAAATTTTGATAATCGCTCCTACATTATCATCGCTAGCGATAGAATTAGTCCGTAATCTCTGTCCACTTTTCATAGGCATGGACCAAACCAGAAAAAAATTACTCGTGACTCGTGGAAACAACCTTCAAAAGCATTCCCCAATGTCAATTCCGAGCCACTTAGAACTATTTGCTTCCGCTGCAATTTCACGGTTAATCTCGGCCGAGTTTATCATTATTACATGAGGTCGCCTCCCCTTGGTCGGATTACAAAAGCAAATCCCTAGCCCCATCCACCACAGTCTCCAGCTTCTGCTTCCAGCAGTAGTGGAATTGTCACTTTAATATAAGCTCGGAAAAAGCTTTTTGAAATTTCCGGAATGGAGAGCATTTAGCGGGGACCATTACTTGCGAATTGCCCGTTTATTGCAGCCACAACTGCCCGCACTCATTTTCATTATTATTTTTTTGAGCAGAAGTAAAAGTCATGCCAATTTATTCTGGTCATTCTTTCTCATATTCAGAGCCACCACTCATTATTAGGTCACCAGCCCAGTTTGTGAGATCAGCTACGACGCACATTGAACTCATTATTCTGGTCGATTTACCTTAATTCAAAAAAAGAAAAAGAAAACCCCGACGCTGCTGTGACTACTGCCTGGGATTACACAACGATTTTTTTTCTTCAATTCGATTAAGATCTAGAGGCAATTAAGAACACGACACGATTTATGTGATTGAATTAATCCTACACTTTTGGACTAAAGACGAAAAACTGCTCGAATAACTCTGGCGTGAGAATTAATTTGGTTTTGATTATTTTATACCACTGAGGAACTTTTGTCCATTCCAAATCAAATTCAAAACACGATCTGCTAGCTGTAGATCTGATGAAACTTTGCACCTAATCTTGTCTTCTGCTGGGAGTATCTCGCACCTACCTTGAAAATCAAGATAACTACTCCGTTTTCTAAGAAGAAGAGATATGAACATCCAAAGCTCAATATGTAAAAATTTAGTTCTGATCAAGAAAAAATAGTGCAGGATCCTAATGGCTGCCTTGTGGTACATTGTTACTTATGAAGACTGTTGAACGCTGCTTGTTTCGGGCATGGCTCGGAGAATCTTACTCTGCGTTTGGGTATCATCAGTTCATAGGTTTTTGTATCTTTGTTGCTTTTGTTTGCGTGTTTTCAAATTAATGTCAAAGTTTTCTTTTGATTTTTGCAGCAAACAATGATATCCAATGATATCCATATCCATAATATTCAATGAAGAAGAGTTCTTGATATAAGCCCACATCGATGGCTGAGCGAGCTGAGACGCACGTCTGCAATTTTTTACTTCTGTGGTCGTGGGTTCGAACCCTGCACAGGACACGGCGATTTATCCGGGTACCAGTGGTTGAGGCAATTTTACTGACGAGAAATGTACTTGTGAAGCCACTGTGTGTGATGTCGCATAATTTCATGCCATTTGTCAGGTTAAGATTTCATAGAATAACCCCCAGATACTTTACATTCCCCTTTAGACCTGACTGGATGAAACCAGCAGATCGTACGTCGGAGCATGGGTGGTCGCTAGCCTCTGTGTCTACCGCGCAGCGGTAGACAATAACCAACGTGCAATAACCTTAAGTTCTTAACTGCTTCAGAAAATATAAATTCCGATTCTACACTTATTGCAATACCAGATGGCCTACAAATTACTATTCCATAGACATGTAAAAATGACCCATGTTCCTATAACGAATAAAAATGAGAATTTATATTCTTATCCCCAAAATAATCGAATTCGAGAAAGTAAGTTGATTACTTGAAATG
>QYTT01089748.1:38016-78663 GCA_006980735.1 Dasypogon diadema | reverse complement strand
CAGTTCTGGTAGCATCTCCAGATAGTATAAAGTCTGCCTTCCACACAGTGCATTATCGTTTCTAGTTAAAGTTGCGCAAAGATAAATTTTAGTCAACAGATGAAGTTATGATTTATTCCAGTGAAGTTCCCTTGGGTGACGTGTGATAAAATCGCAACACTCTTCCATCAGCACTATGTTATACAGTTTTAACACTAGAACTACGAAGCCGGTCATTTTGACCGGTAGCCTCTCTTTCAGTTGCATTATTCAGCGTATTATTTCTATCCTTCTTTTAAGCATCTCCGTAGTTCTAGTGTTAAGGAAGGTATAAATCCAACATGAGATAAGATGCATCTTTCTAGTGCTCTGTAAGTAGCGTTGCAAATTTATTACCACATTTCGGCGTTGATGTTTTGTTTGAGAGAAATTTTCTTGGGAACAACAGCAAACTTTATTTAAGTGAATGAGGGTTTTATGCTGCAGTCCCATTAATGCAATGCTGACGATCTCCTAAAGGCTCATTAAATAAAGTACTTCGCATTTGCTCGAGTATTCCATTTCTATGTGATGGAGATAGAGACTTTCATACTATGATAGGTCTGTTTAAAATCACTTCACTAGGTCAGGAAAAACAGCTGCAACGCAAGAGAAAGATGTTCTTCTTACACAGGCAATTTGATGCCGGTGAAGGTGTTTCATCAAGCCAAGCAATATTCCTTTTTGACATATTTTAAATCTAAGGACTAGTGCCAAAACTTTTGTCACGTCATGGTATAAATATGCTTCACTTTTTTACATTCGCTATATTATTATTAGACCAAATTTTTTTTTACTAGTCGAATACAATAACAAGATATTTTCAAAATTTTATTCAAACAGTAGCAACTTTTGCTTCTTATCGTGAATCCTAATTCTAAGATGTTGAATAAAATTATTGGTCTAAAATGTAGACCAATCTAATCGCATGAATATTAGCTGTAGAATTTATTTTCCATTGTTTGAAAATGGCTAAATTTGTAAACCCAGCAGCGGAGAATTGATATTACAAATTAGACCAATAGAATGAGGTAAATGGTCTAAAATAATTAGTCTAATTCCTAATGAATCTATAATATCCACAATTATGAAATAAACTGCGCATTTCGGCGTAGGTAATTATTTACATGCATGCAGGCCATTACTTCTAATAAATCACTGCTAAAATTATCATGCAACTCATACACAAATACAGGCTGGTCATGCAAACAAATGAATAAGCTTCATTAAGTGATATCAGGGAAAAAATCATCAATAAACAAACAAAATGTAAAATAAACAAAACCACCACCTACCCTGAACCAAAATGCGACCTTCAGTCGTCAACCATGTCGCAAAGATAAATTGTTTTAGATATCCGGAAAAGCGCGAATAGATACACGTCAAAAGCACACATAAAGCACATTAAGCCATGGCGACGCACAACATATAGATGTCGATGCGATGCGTTGCAAATGCCATATTCCATCAGTTGCCATCAGTTTGTTTATGCCACACACACACATTCATACGGGTTGCAGGGCCGGCGATAAAGTTGTGCAATTAATTTTCCAACCAGCAACAATTTATTGGAAAATACATGATAGTGGTGGTGGTAGGTGTTGCGGCGGTGTAAAGTTGTGTTTTTGCAGGTACAAACGGTGCAGGTGCATATTTATATTGCATTTTGGTGGTTGGTTTGAGGGCACCACAAGCATCGATCGATTATTTTCACACATCAAAAGCAAATGAAAGAAAAAAAGAAAATTCAAATTAAAATCTACTTCTAATGGCGGTAAGTAAATTGTGTCGCCTCTAATCCCTAAAGTCTAGCTAATCTGAGATTACATGTCAATTAGTTCTTAAATGGGTGGATTTATGTGATTAGAATTGGAGATTAAGTGAGTTGTGATAATGTGGTAACGGAGGGCACCTACAATTTAAGTAATGAAAATAGGGAAAAAGACAGGAAAAAAAAATGTTTCTAACAAGACCGTGAGAGTCTTTTGAGAAAAGCTAAAAGTACACAAAGATCTTTTCTGTTTCTGTCGGTAGCACTCTCCAACAAGAAAAGACTCTCGAGTGAAGTGGTGAAATGGAATTAAAGGAAAAACCAGAACACAATGGAAAACTCTTCAAAACGAGAACACGGCGACGACAGCGTCTAAAAAGTCCCAATTGAACTTTTCAGCCTGTTTGGAGTGCCACTGGATGGAATGGACGAGTTTATCTAAAATTTATCGGTGATGCGGATCGATAGTCCATGGATTGAACTTTTCAAGTCGGTCAAGCGTTGTTTATTGAATCACCTGGCGGCTTTGAGCAAACAGCGGGGAAAAGAATGACTTTCGTTTTTTTTTCCTTTTTTATGTAATTAATTTCGAACCATTTTAATGCAAATTTCTTAGCGCCGAATGTCATTAGACCAAGTGCTAAAAATTAAATTCCTTTGGACATGGTGGCCGGGTGATTCAAAAGCAATTTTATGGCATGAGATTGTCGCCTATTAACGAACTACTACCAGAAATAGACAGTGCGAGACTGGTTTGATGAGTTTTTGCGTGGTTCAGGTCAATTTTATTCAATTTTTTAAGGAAATTATAATAAATTATAATTCTTGGAGGTTTAGACTCTGCCAAGACGTGGAGGACGCTTTAAATTTTAATTAATTTTGATTGATATCTTGCTTTTGGTGGCGTAAACAATTTTTTGTTCTACATGCGTACGTTTTAGGAAGTTTTTATGGATATATTTTTACATCAGTTGAAATGTTCATTTTTACAGAGAAATATCATTTTCCATGGCGATCACCATTAAAGTGGTTGGAAATTTTTGTTTGACTATGAGTTCAACAAACAATTAAACCCAAAAAAAATATTTAGTTATGCGAATTTAAAATAAATTAATTGTATGTAGGTTTAGCTGGACAAAGCACCGACTTTAATCCCTAACAAAATTAGGAAATTTGGTGAAATTCTTAAAAGATTGCGACACCAAGTTGTGGAGGGTCTATTCTTTGCACTATCATTCTCATGGGGGTGGACGAAGAGAGCGTCTGGATTCTGAAGTCTAAAGTTAAACTGCACTTTGTAGTTTCCATACGATTCCGTTTACTCTGGACGAAGGACATTTGTTACCAAGACGAGACGTCAACAAGATCGACAAAAATGTTGAAGTCAGTCGTTTCGAAGAGGTCGACAGGATGCAACTAAACATCGCGTCAACAGCGGACGAGATAAAATGATATAGAGGACGTATCCGATACTCGGAGCAGAATGGACAATTATTCTAAGAGGTCATCCGAACCCATTAAGGGCGGTTCGTATCACCATTCAAAAATTTGCTAATTTCATCACTGTAAGTAGGAATCGGTTAATGTGCTTCGCTACTTTGTGGATGAGTATTTATATATACCTAACTCTGTTGATGAAATCCTGGTTCCACAAAAGTAGGATGAGGGGGCTGCAAGAAAGCGTAAATTCTCTTCATTATCTAAAAGCAGAAAAGGGTACAAAAATCAGCACATATGTATGACTTTGATATGGGGTCTAGGTGGTTTTACTGTCACACCTTCACACGCCATACTCCCCGCTGAAATTGCAAACTAGAGTATTTAGAGTGGGGAAAATAGGTTATTGTACTATGGCTTCGGAGAATATTTCTCACCTGTCTTACGACTTTATGTGCAGTTGCAGAAACTTGCTGAAACACATACGAACTTCCATTGGGTGCACTGACAGCATTCACCCGAAGACCTTGTGGAAAAAAGTTCAGTGGCATCACGTGACCCTTGTTACTCACCACTCCTGAAATCATCATAGTTGTGGAAAACTTAGTGTAAATAACAGAGGGAACACCAAGAGGATTCGCATTTCTCATTTCTCCTGTCGAATTTTTAATCTTGATCGAAATTTTTCTCATCGAAAAAAGCCACATCGGGCAGGTTTCACCTTGTTAAGTAATCGCTTCGCTCGAAGCAGCCGTTGGCTTTTAAAAGATCGAAAGGATAATGTGCAATTTAAATGTAATTTTAAGTAGCACCGATAAAATAGTGAAAGGCATCATGTCAACTCCATAAAACACCCATTTATTTCCGATTAAACCAGTGATATAATAGACCTTTCCGTTTGTGTATCATTCCGAAAGCATTCGATTACTACATCCATATACCTCGTCACGAGACAAACATAACAAATCACTTCAAAGATAAGTGGAAAAACGGGAGGAAGAAAAAAAGCACTTTGCAAATAGAAATCACAAAATTACACCTGAACTTGAAAATGGAAATAATCATAGGTCTTGGCGCTGAGGTCATTTTCTCAATTCCATTGTTTTCGCCCATTATCCGATGATTTTAGTCACGATGTTGTCGGGTTCGCAATCATCCATCTGTGAGCACATAAACATGTCGTGATTTGCTCTCAAACCCTATCAGACATAATTTATGCTTATCGAAGTGTTTTATATGCGGCCAGAGATGTGCTGTTTGGATAAAATGAATTAGCACAAGGCACCCATTTCTGGGGAAGAAAAAAAACAGTGGAAAAGTGTGCTACATCCGTCGAGGAGTTGATTAAATAAATCTAACCGCTCCGAGCTGAAATACTCAAGTCAAGATCTGATCTGTGGCGGTAATATAAACATCAGTGGGTCCACAGTATATTTACCCTACGAATTCGGGTGCAATGATGCCTATCGAAATGTGGTCACACTAGAATTGAATGGCCCAAAATCGACCATCTCTAGTGGATATCTTTTGTTTTGTTACGAAGCAAACAATGTCGCCGTGGTTTATTGCTCGATAAATACACGGATAGTGTTGATTCCCCATTAATTGATTTTCTAACGCTATCGGGAAATGAAAGGGTTTTAGGTTTCTATCAATATCAAGCAATAAAATTGATGATAACGGATTGAATTGGTGCTTTTAATTGAAAGGGGGAATGTGGAAAATTTACAAGGTTCCAATTACACTAGAGGATTGCTTGAAAATTTTTTATAGGTATTAATAAAATGCCACTACTGAACTAATAAACGTGGAATAGGAGTTATATATCCACTCGTCGGAGATAGTCAATGTTTATGAAGTGGTTTGATTGCAGTAATAAAAGAGAGCATACGAGAGTTGCTTGATGGTTATTTTCATTAAAATTGTGTAAGGAAATTGGCAAACTAGGAGCCCCTTCTGTATATTTCTAGCTTATTTTTCTCTGCTATAGTAAAGAAGAAGCATATAAAAATTCATCTTTTTCATTTGGTGTTTCACAGACCTTTGAGCTCAAGTCACCTTCTGTTTCATATCCATATTGCTTGGAACGTTTGTTACAGATTTGTAGCAGTTTATAATACATTCCTTTTTTCCTGCCTCAACTCCTTTTTTCCACCTACACCTTTTCAAGGAACGATACTGGCATTTAATGCTTCCTATAAGGGTGTTTTAAGTGAAAATATCCACCAGTTCATAGACTGTTTACTTTTAAAAGATCAAGCAATGGAAAAAAATATATAAAAAATTTATAAAGCTAATTTCGTAGAATTTATGTTTCATTGTTTTTTTTAAGGTTTTACCTGTGATGCTCAAAACACATCTCCAGTAGAGGGGAATTTTGGGAAATTTTAACCTGACAAATGTGCAAATAAGCCACAATTTTTGAAATTTTTACTATGTATCATCCTATTAGCTTCGCAAGTGTTTATTTCAATTGCAGAATTGCCTCATCCACCGGTACAGGAATTGAACCCGCGCCCACATAGAAGAAAATATGCAAACATGCGCCTCAATCAGTTTGGTCACCGGCATGGAATTTATTAGAAATGTGATTCTTATGGTTATCTTTCTATGGAAAGAAGAACTATCCGCAAAATTAAATGATATCTTTCGAAAAATATGAAGTAAAACTTTTTGTAGCCTCTAAAATTTCATCAATTTCCAAATATTTACTTCATAAAATACGGAGGAGTTTAACAAATTGATCGAACGGTGTCACTTGTACATTTTTATTTTCCAAGAACGATTTCTCGTTCCTGATGACACTTCTAATTTTGTCTCTATTCTGTGCTCTTGGTGAAGTGGCTAAAAAACAAACGCTACCTTGATCTAGATTTATGTTGAGAAATTCTCACCTAATTTACATATAATTCTTTTATGAAGTACTTCAATAGTGTACATATTCCCAAACATATTTTCAGCAATTACTGTAGGTGCCAGGGCCAGAGTAGCTACTGAAATTGCCTCCGTTTCAATCACCAGAACAGCTCCAGTCTCGTTAAGATAAGTAGCCTAATTTATTAGCGTTCTTGACACCATAATTATTTATGAAGATAGCTAGATTACAGCAACAGAAGCTAACAGCTATTTTTCTTAAATTTGAAGCCACCTCATACTCGAAAATAGGCCTGACGCAAAGCACACATTTTTCAATTCCAAAACAACTTCTAGGCGATAACGAGGAATGGGAAAGTCACTCAACGTGCAAACAGACCCATGACGACCTGACCAACATCCCATAGACCACTCACCATTACAGCATTCTCTAATTCACTCACTTTGCAAAGTTCACATCTAATCACCGCCGATTAGCCAGTATTAAAACCGGCGACAGGCCATTGTTATCATTGCGCCCGGAGAATTATTAAGCCCAGCCGTTTCATAGCTAGCCAACCACTTAGCCATGATAAGATAGCATAAAGACGCCAATTCGTGAAGTTATGTGAACACCGAGCCCAGAACGAACGTCTTGACTTATGATGTCAGTGGGATAGTAAGACTTTTCCGTAGAAATCGCACTCTAAGTGCAGAAACACGAAAAATATTTAACAGTGCGGAGTTATTAAATCAGCAGAGGAGATAAGTGGGCATGGCGTTGTCACAACAAGTCAGCGGGTGGATTACAGTTTAAGCGGAGAAACAAACTAATTAGTGGGAGGTATTTTGCAGTTACTTAATTTGTCCTTCAATTGTTGTGCGAATTTATGCAAAAATTGAATTTGAGCCGTTCGAGAAGAGTCATATCCGGTCCGATTTTAATTGCCTTGCAAATTTCATGAAGATAGCAACTCCAAACACACAAGAGCCAATTCGATTTCATTGAAGATTTTCGTGTTCTGGTTTTTCTCTTCTGTGCACCTAATAGGGTCGAAATTTTTAGAAATAGATGAAATGCAATAGCTAGAGTGGCTATGATGTCTACATATTATATAATTACCACTTAACTAATACACCAGCGCTAAATCAAAGGTGAGAAACTGTCACATGCAAAATTCCACTTACCTTCGGCAATGATGCTAGAACCTGCTGTTTAACATCCCAAACCAAGCGATCAGCTGGAAATTGCAGACATTTGTACACATTCAATTCAGGAACATGAATTCTGACCAAAAGCCAACCATCTCGTGGTTCTGGTGGTGGATCATCATCAAAACCAGCAGACTCCATTATGTCGCCAGTTGGTCGTTACTGGCTTACGTTACGTTACGTTTCCTGGTTCTGTTCGAATTTCTTGTGATTTTTTTTTTGGATAGAAATGGTTCACTGAGAATTTTTTTCGTTCTCTTTTTTTCTTTTTTTTTAAATAAATTTATTTTCTAGATTGGGCGATGTATTCTAACTACACAGGGCGTAGAAAAAATTTTTATTTCTGGTAAAATTTTCGTTACGTTTTCGATTCACACAGAAAAGCCACAATTTAAGGCATTTGAATGTTTTTAAATGTCATTTTCACTTGGATGCTTTATGTGCACATATTTCGAGACTTTGAATCAATGCTTGACGACATGGTTTCGCATTGCTGTCCAATGGTTTTCTGAAAGATAAAGGAGAAATACACATTGATGCATATGAAAAAAATTAAGAAAGAAAGAATTTAATTATGATTAGACGAGAATTGAAATATAAACTGAAGTAATTGTTAAGAAATTCAAAATTTTATTTATTTTAAAAATGTAAATCAAATAATTTTCCAATAGTAATTACCATTCATTATTGATTGATTTGCAAAAAGTTGAATTTGATATACAAATGGGTGAATTTGATTAGAATGAATTAGATATGAAAAAAGTTAAATTTGATTTTTGCAAATTGCATTTGGAATGCACAACCTATTTAAAAATCTACTAAAAAGTCTGTTGAGGGTTTTTTCTATAAACTCATTATGAAAATGAAAGACGTAAATAGTTGTGCAATAACAAATACTGATAAAAATTGTTTGCAACATTCAGGTTCACGTCAGTGATCCCTTCTTTCCATTCATTGGTCCTTGCAAAAATTTCGCTTTTCTTGTTGACCAGAAGACAAAGCCTAGAGGAATTAAAACTGGATGCGTTAAGGAGCCGTCATACTGGTGTTACTGGCCAAACCAATCTGGAAAGTTTTCTTCTAAAAATCGGTAATAAATATCACTATTTAGGATTTCAAGTAAATGAAAGATCCAATGTGCTGCCCGTGATACCAGTTCAGCCATTCACTCTGAACCTATGTTGAAATTAGGACTCCATTTTCTAAAGCCCAAGTATATACATTATTTAAGTTGTGTGTGTGTGTTTACTAGTGATAAAACATAGACTCATCCGCCCACAGAATCCGGTCAAAAAAGAAACATCCTCCAAGTCGCGTTCCAAAAACTACGTACAGAATTCCCTTTTGTTTTCGAAGCTTCTAATAATTCTTGCACAGGAACATAATATGGATGCGGTCCACCTTGTCAAAGGCTCATCCAAAACTTCTGTACAGAAACCCCTAACTGTTCCGCCGCCACACGCCTATTGTGTCATTTGGCCTCTTGTTGACGATGATCCTGAAAATTTCTTGTCTCTTGCAAGTGGTGAAAAGTCCATGAAAAACTCGTCTATTCGGAAATCTTCACTGATCTCCCTTGCTGCACAAAACCCATATATCTGCTTTTCCCGCTATTGCTACGCGACGCATCCCCTAAACTTTTTTGAAAGAACTATGAACTTCATTGTGGAAGATAACTTCTCAAAATCTCCCCTCAAAAGTTCCACCAGTTCCATCTTCGTTTAATAGTAATCCAGGACCGTTTCATTTTCGCACGAGTGAGGTCCCTAAAGGGCTTACGAACCTTGATGCGTTCAATGCCACCGGACCTCATAGCATCCCGTCACTGCTTCTCAAGTGCTGCGCCTCTTCCATGGCACTGAGGAAACTCTGTCATGCTTAGCCGATTCCTAAACAGGGAGAGGCATGAGAGTCCTTCTAACTCCTGACCAATAGCAATATAAAAGTTGCAATCCCGAAAGAACAGACATTAATAAAAATCGAGAGCAGCAGGGGTCCAAGAATACATCCTTGTGGTACTCTACTAGAGAAATATAAAAAACCAGGCGATTCAATATCGAACGAACTTTTGTTAACGATGGTTGAGATAGAACCGTACTTGAGTGGCATATAAGACTCAAAAATTCAAAGTGCTCAATTATGAGTCAACAACTTGTGATCAATTTTACCAAACGCTTTTAAAAAATCGCAGACAAAAAGTACTTCATGGTTGCATTGCCTTTATGCACCTGTTTCACAGCAGCTTTAGAGGTATGTTGATCACACTCAGATTTGAGTAGACTAAAATCTTAAGAGGACTCAATCCTGACTGGACTCCGCTCTTAATTTGAGTCGATCGTTGGATTCATTCATTCATTTTCAAAATTAATAAAGTAATCTTATCAGCTAATATGCCACATCATTTCCGGAACAAGTTACCTATTAATCATTTATTAGCTTTGTTCCGGAGAATTGGAGAATACGCCCGAATAAACAATTCCGACCGAATGACTACTAAAAGATAATCCCATCTAACGAAATTACCATAAAAATTTCATCGGATCTATACAACATCCTGTTACAAAACTCAGTGTATACAACATACACCTTGAGGCCGGGGTCTTATTGCTTTCTGTGATTGAGCTATACGATTCTCCTGCTGCCGGTGTCTTTTTCCTTCTGTAACTTATCCGCACAGCCATTAACGTGGAAAAGAAACGCAAACCGTCTGAGGTAGTTGGTTTCAGAGGGCGTCATAAACAAATCCACTGTCTGGTGGTTCTAAGAAAAATGCGAAGTGCTGATTGAAATTGAACGTGACCAGAAAAGTCTATTTGATGGAAAGACGGTAACAACGTTGTAATGGTTGTTATTGCAAGCATGTTAGGTAAGCAATCACCTTGCATCGGGACACAGAGTTTGATTGGTTTGGTAATGGGAATTTTCTATATTTTTTTCAAGGAGAATAGTTTCCTAATCAAATTCTGATATACTCTGTTTTGATTCCATGACATAACACTAGGCGAATCCGTCTAACCGACAAAAATCCCCACAAAATTTCCGTAAGAACATAAAAAAGGACGAACTTTCAAGCCCACTCCAAATTTCCCACGTAACATTTTATGAATCAAGGATCATTGCGTTCATTTTGTGATTTATACCAGAATTTACTGAATCAGGGAACCGTAACCGAAATATGCTAAATTATTGCCGGCAACTTTATTAAAAAGTCATCCCCACTCGGTTTTTTTAGCAATACCTTTGGATTTATTTCAATGGAACATTATTGCCCGAAGAATGCTTTTAATTTGTAGTCAGTCCGCCTGGAAAATTAATTCATTCCAGTCAGGAATTATTGCTTAATTGAAATTATAAATGTGTAAACATTCTCGATTCGAATAGGTAGCTTATTTTCCGCGTTATATTGGCAAGATTGTATCGTTTGAACAAGTGTTTTTGCGAGCAATACAAAATGTGAGTAATGTTGATAAATGTTGCTTACCTATTGCGTGTCTGGAAATTCCTTTAAAAATCGATCCAATTGTAGTCTTATAATTTTTCAGCAAGATACTGTGCTAATTGGAGCGTCACATTTCTTAACAATCTCTACGAAGATATACGAAATATACACGTAAAATCGGTTCTGTCAGTTATTTTTGAATTACAGATGAAATTAGGCTCCTAACTAAGCGAAACTATTCTCAAAGGGAACTTTTCAAATGACAACAGAAAGCTGATTGCAGTGTTAATTGCAGTAATTAAAGTCCGTATTCTAAAATGCTGCACTACCCAACTTTAACGAAAGGATCCCCTTCAAAGTCTGTAAGGAAGTTTTAATTTTTGTTAAAAAATTTTCACTCTGCTTTTAAAAAT
Organism: Dasypogon diadema; assembly: GCA_006980735.1. Classification (NCBI taxonomy): domain Eukaryota; kingdom Metazoa; phylum Arthropoda; class Insecta; order Diptera; family Asilidae; genus Dasypogon; species Dasypogon diadema. Next base: position 67,520 of record QYTT01089748.1, on the reverse strand, counting down.
GTGCTATGCATCCAAAGTGCTCCCTCCGTCTTGATTTCTGCATTTCGTTAACAAAGCATCGGGTACCCTGTGACAAGAAGTGTCTCTACCGTTTGACTTGCAAACAAACCTTTCTCATTAGCGTATGCACTCCTGCTAAGTGATAGTACAGACACGGGGTTAAAGAAGCAAGACAGCTTGTTGAGTGAAAAAACAGGTAACTATCCATGGTGCAAGCAAATTGTTAGCACAAAGTCTAACAAGCACCTTTGCCTCGTATTCTGTTAGCTTAAGAAGGTTCGCAATTTTCTATACCTTCTAGCGAAAGATAAGAAACGAACGGCGAAATAAAACGTTTGGTCAGCCAATCTCCTCCCTCATCGTCGGCAAGAGTCTTGCGCCATGGTTTATTCTTGATTTATGAATATTCAAAGAAAGGAGCAAGAGAATGTCTGAATTTCTTGGCATCGTCGAGTTGGTGAGGAAAGTGAAGAAGAGTTCTCGAGAAAAAATAATAACATGATATCTCATTGCTTTTTCTGTTTTTGTTGTTAAATTTTTGGAGAATGTGGATAACTTACTTTAACGCCACTATTACATGCCTATCTTGCATTGATCCTTATGTCTTAGACAGGATTCAGTCATCTATCTATTAGTATCTTTTTGGGTTTAGATTTGGTTTTGGATTACATGATTTCACATCTCTGAGGATTATGGCTGAGATGCCACAAGTCTTTGGCCTCTTACGCACATTGTGTTCTCATACTTTATTGACCTTGCATCTCTTGTCCGTACTTTCAACCCCATTTGGATCAAACAAATTCAAGGCTAATAAATGCACAATTTCACTCAAACAAACTTAACAGATAAATGTAAAAATGTCTGTACTCTGCAACGAAATTCATTTTCCACAACATTGCAGAAATTCAAAATTATGAACAAGAAAGTCCAAAACTGACGAAGTATCAAAGTTCAAAAACCTAAAATAGTATACTTCGCAGCAACCACCAAAATGTGTATAATCTGTTCCAGAACTTCGTCGTCATCATTGTCGTCGGCATCATCATCATCATCATGATCATCATATGTGTAATTACCATGAAAATGCTGCAAATCCGAATAAAACTTTTGTCCGCCCACGCTATATCCCAGACAATGACATTACTGCAATTTTACATGTCAGCAAAAAACGACAACGTCTTGCATCCTTTTGAAGGAGCAGCATCCAAAACTCTTAAGTACGAAAGATAAGAAATGATAAATTCTCGAGGCAAAAATTTTTGCTCTACAAAATGAAGTTTCACGTTTCAGTGAACTGTTGGTGTAGCTGACGGCGTTAGTAATTAAAACACAGCAGGATTGTAATGGAAATGGCGGGTTCGCTACAGTAACTGAGATGAATTTACATGAAATGCTAAAGGGATCAGAAGCAAGGGGAGGACACGTATGGAGTGCATAGATAGAATCAGATTGCTTTCATACCTGCTGGGCAAATTTGGCTGGCTGTTAAGAGGTAGTTGAATGAGCTGCACAAAATTGAAGCAAACAAGAAAATGTCTACTGCTCTTGGGTTTTACTGTGGAATGAAGTTAGAAGCATTTCAGGCATTTCCTTCAATCAGGAAAGATAAATTGATGAGAATGGTTTTCATGCTATTTTACTCATTGGTGTGGGTATGTTGTAACAGAGATTTGAAATAGGCAATTTCGAGGAAAGCAGTCCTCAATTTCTGCTTCCATTACAATCAAGAAAAAGAATTCCATATTGTTGGCACAAGGATTAAATTTGACAACCTTGGACAAACGCTCCAAATTATATTTTATAAGTGCAAATCGAGTAGTTTGCCAACCCATAATACATCAGACTATATCTCTGTAATAAATCTCAGCAATAAATCATTATTCAGCTCTTTAACAAAAGACCGGTCTTGTAATAGAGTGCTAATCCAGAAACTCTAAATTTGGGCACATCCTCCTCCGTATGGAAATGGTACCAATTTATGGCACCCTCCACGAACACCAAACGAGTAAAATACATGAAACGAAGAATAATTGAATTTATATCCCATGCAAACCACATCTAATTGCCCACTTACGCTTCATTACAATGCCACAGTCTATTTGCGTAATTTTATGATCAACATCATAACCGAGAGCAGCACTATCGGCTTCAAGGCCCGCGCGACTTAAATTGCACTTCCGAGTCATATAAGGCGTCCATTAGGGGCATTAGTGGAATGAAAAGTTAGCTAGACCGCGACAAGCGTCATCTAATTCAATAAAGCCAGATAAAATCGCTGCGGCCCCGACGAACATTCGCTTTCCATCTGCAGATACGAGACGATGGCAGTGCTATAGGAATTTTCGAAATCAACTTTGGACCCCTTTCGTTCGCCTTTGATAAATTTTGAGTGACAGCCAACTGGCAAATAAATTTAATTCCTTTTTCTTTGGGAACTTCCCAGTGCCTTATCGCACCCTGGGAAGATTACGCGAATACTATATTGCCACTGCGGTTGCGTGAGTGGTTGGTTACATATGAGATCTACTTGAGCGCCTCACCAACTTGCCTGACTTGCACTTAGCGCTAGATGGCAAGCGGTGCCGTGCAAAAGTCTCGTTACCGCCAAAACAAAAGACTTATTGGCAACAGGTAAGAAGGCGGCCGGATTAAGCAACAACCGACATGAGAGAAATTAATTGGCATCCAACTACTCGGGTGACACCTTATGAAGTTGTTACAGAAGGAGTCCCCCCATGTGTGTGCAACCAGAAAACATATTGCATATCAAAAGGCCCACAGCAGCGTGGGGTGTTCGATGAACACATCTTACCGGCTTTGATCAAATGTCGTGGAACTTTATCGACAAAATTACTTTCTCCAGATGTTTGCTGCGTTAAAATCTCGATGACTGGGCTAAGTGCCAGATGACATAATTACAGTATCCAAGCAGTAGGTGATGGGAAAATGCTTTGTTTGTACGATTTGGTAAGTGCAAATTAAAAAAAAACAACGAACTGACACGTTGGTCGGTTATGTTGCACTTCACGATTTATATCTTGATCCAAGTTGCGTAAAACAATAGAAGAAGAAGCGTCAAATCGCACTAACAGCCGACAGCAAACAAAAAACTTAAGGAATTTTTTGTTACATAATGGTTTCGAAATTACAGGGATATATGTTTTTCCCATAGTTGGGCATTTGTGCCAGCATTGAAGAACATTAATACGTTTGATTTCTCTTCGTGGTCCTTCTAGCCGGATTTAAGACTTTGAATTTACTTTCGTTACTTTGAATTGGAAAATGTTGAGTTCTTAAAGAGATAGCCTATATTGCCGCTCTGATGGGAACTGAGAATTATAAGAATATAAACAATAAGTGAACGATACTGGCATACCAGACGACCGCTTAGCCTAAAAAATTCTCAAAGGATTTTTTACCTTTTAACAGTGAGATTTTCGAAAGTTTCTCCACAATCGGTCCTTCGAACCGGATACCTCGTTTTAAAATTTTGTTCAGTTCAAAGTTAAAAGAATATTTTGAAGAATTGGTAATACAAATTGAATCAATTGAGTAATAAGCGGAAATGTCACTACCTCTTATGAATATTTCTTGTTTACAACAAACAAAAGTCACATATTTTGATCGCAGCGGAAATCACAAAGTGGCCAAGTATAAATTCCCAACACTGCACTGATCGTGCAACATAATTTCTGTTGACAATTTTCCATTTACATACATATCACTATGTCGACCTTTACCTCAAAATATTTTCCCACTCGCATTCATTCAGTGCGTTATCTTCCGAACAGCGGCATTTATAAATGGACTTATCAGTCACTAGTTGAAACCACAATACTCCACTTGTCTGCCATCACAAAGCCTACCAACTTGCTAAGTACGCACTGAGACTGTGTCAATGTCAAGTCAAATACAATTTTTATTTGTACTGCACTTAGGGAACTTAAGAAACACCGCCATTATGACTGATAGGACAGAACTTGTTTGCTCATTTATTGCTGGCGGCTAAACTAGCTTAGCCCCTTTGGGATTCTCTTTCATTTGCATCCAAAAGGATTTAAATGAAAGCCCTCCTTTGATCAAGATGCATTGGAGTTAAGACCTAGGGAGTTTCTTTGCTATTACAGTCACTATCTTTCGTTTTCTGTGGTGAAATTCTCTTGCAACATTTCCTCTCTTCTTAAGACCACTTTATCAAATTATTTGTCTTTTTGAATTTAAGATTAAGAGTAAAGATATACAGATGTTGGTATAAACTCTTTTAATTAGGAAATTATATAAGAAAATATAACGGCACATGACGCAAATGGCGTGGGAAGGCGAATATATACCCAAGATTTTGAGATTTTTACTCGAATGTCGAGATCATGCACCCACCCATATATCAAACACTCTAAAACACACACCCAACCCTTTGAGATCAAAGCAAAAGATTAATTTAATTTAAAAATTGAAACAAAAACAGCAAAAACAACCCATCAAACCGTACCACTCTTCCTTTTCGTAAAAAGCAACATTCAATTAAACTGTTTGGGTTGATCTCATTTTTCTCTAACTGCTTTAATTTAGAGCGCTATGGAGGAGGACGGTTGTCTCTACCGATGTCATCGGATTCACCGGCTTCATTCCTATAGGAGAACTTTATATGAAACTATCAGATGCAAATAAAAATTGAAAGGGGAGAAAACAAATGCTGTCAGTCAGAATTGAACATCAAAATTTTTCTGTCCTCCCCTTTTAGCACGGTGCCCTCATCGTGTTTGACGTTGTCCATTGCTCTGAGGAAATCGGACATCCGGAAAAACATTGAAAAGAGGAAGAGGGGCTGAGAGTGTATAGCAGAAATTGGGGTCGACACTTTTAACTCTTTAACTCAACTTCCCTTTTAACTCTCCGCTTACATGCGATTTTTCCTCATCGACCTCAATTACTTACGACGACATCGGCACAAGTAGAGAATGGTCAAAAAGTAACAATCTCATTATTTGTTGTGACAAATGGCTCCGCAAAATATTTAATATCTCTAAAATGGGCCATTTGCAGGAGTGAAACTTTTCAGATAAATTTCTAGGTTCAATTTATAGAGAAAGCAAAGTCTCTGTGCAATACCCAAACATCCCGACGGCGCCTCTATATTTCCAGACAGAATATGGGAGCCGTTTTCATCACCCCTTACAGTCACAGATTCCTTGGGCTGTAGCACAACAAAATCATTGACTTTTACAGGGGAATTACAAAAGCGCAAGGAAGTGTTGACGCCATTAATTTCCTTTAAATTTTATGAGGAAATTCGATTTTTGTGCAATTTACAACGGTGAAAGAGGAGAATGTCTTATTCAGAAGGGATGAAGATGTCACCCCTGTGTAGTTATGATCTTTGTTTTAATTAAAGTTATTGGAAAGGTAAATGCATCTGATATTGTTGAATTCTAGTTCAATGTCGACTTGATTTTATAAATGGTAGCGAGAATGGTGTAAGTAACTCTAGAGCCATGTTGTCTACTACGGAAAAGGAGGAGTTGACAAGGACGAATAAATATAATTCCAGTAAGGAACTTAATCGAATCATGGCTTGTCTTCTACCTCGGAGTTATTGAATTTTGCAACCGTTTCCGATGAAAATTATCGGAAAATGCCATAGCAGACACCGCAGACACTGATGATAAATTGCAAGAGCCTGGAATTTTCGAAATAAAATAAATTAAAGCCTGAAGTTATGAGAGGAGAAGTTTGAATAGTTGTTCCAAATCAACTACAGACGTAAAATCATGAAGAAGCAGTCATAAAGACATATAGAGTCTTTACTGTGGAAAACCAGGACTGGTATATCGCTTATCATCGCTGTCCCACATCTCTTGCCATCTACTCTTCGTGTGGGGCCTTTCCTCCTTGTTAGCCTGCCTCTGCTCTACCTCAGACTTTTTTATGTAGTTGACCTTTCTTACCACCATATTCAGACTTTTCCATGTTTCCAGTTACCCTCGTAGGTTTCCAAGGAATTTTTAAGCATCCTCCAATCGCTTACTACAGGTGACCAAAGTGCTATCATTTGTTACTTTCTTAGAATCCAGATTTTCAACCCATAGGTTAACAACAGTTCTGATTGCTACTCGATCCTTTTCGATTGATGTGAAAGGAGATGCAATCCGTTGCCCACCAAATCTTCCTGCTGCTGCTATAGATGGTGGCGATGTTGTTGGTAGAGTTCCGTAGTTGCGAGCACAGTCATCCAGACTCACTATTATAGTGAATGCAGGTGGATTTCTGTTCACGAGGTCCAAATCATAACAACATCCAAGTTTTGTTATATGTAGTCGACACCAGAGACCAGTAACTGAGAATATCCGCCTCAGGTTAGACTCCCGGTGAAAACATTTCTTTAGAGATTCTACGGTTTCACAAGATTCAAAACCTCTTCCTCCAATTTCTAGATTAATTCAATTTTAAGTAATACCAACTATGCCATTTCATTTTCCTAAGCGAATTAACTCAACAGAAAAGAAATCGCTATATGACTTTTTAATAACGGCCATCAAATCAAACTTTTCAACATGCATTCCGAGCAATCGACCGATTTACTTTCTAACAATTTGCTTGGCATCATTTTTGCAACTGCACCAATTTCTTAAATCCTCGAAAGCTTCTTAGAGACCATTAAAAATGTTTCACAAAACAATCCAATAATTAGCTTACTTGCATGACCTAACTGTTATCGCACGGCAAAAAAGCACAGACCGATTACTCTCCTTAATTTATTTTAAATCATCTCTCATCAAACATGCAATTTCTGGGACTTCTTACAGACTTACCAATGGCAAATAGCATTTTGAGACGATCAGCAAATCGGCCACTTTTGCCTGACATCGTTAACTTCTCTTCGATGATTGATGACAGGTCGTTTATCTGAAATTGACACAAAAAATCACATGTAATTACTAAAGGCACGGATTTATCGAAAAAGTAATCGAAAATTGCTCTTGGAGGCAAAACTAACTGCACTACACCCCAAGTCTATTAAGTTAGCAGCCTACTCGCCGCCGCCGAAAACACCCACAGAGTTTCGCTATTAAACCTCCTGAACCTATCACGACTAATCACTAGATGACAACCAGGAAATGAGACAGCACCGTCGAATCTCACTATGAATAGACAAGTAATTGAAAGCGGGCTCAGATGGAGACAGTTTGTTCGTCGTTGTTCAGATCCACATTATGTCAAGGCTAATCCAGATTTCGATTTATGGACGAAAAGGTGCGCAAGCTGCCTGAGCTCCTGTGTAAACTTGAAATCTGTAGAATTCTAGAATTAGCACAGGCCAGTTCTTTTATAGTCATCGCGAGCGGACACTGTCAGTGTGGGCACAGAATCCGTGTTAATGGGCTTATTGAGTGGTACTTTTATTGCCATGACAATAATAAAACTAAGAAGCTGTAATACTGGTCACCTCCTGGATAGCAGATACACCGACCTTTCGTAGGTTCAGTATCCGGTACAGCTTGCAATTCAGACCTGATCTGCATGCATATATTCCGCAAAAATAAAAAATAACTTCTAGATGGACTCACATCAATCACAGAACGTGACAAATTCACTGATGGGATTACCGTGCTCCAGACAGAACACCAACATGTCTTTATGCAAGAGTGGCTCTAGATTAGGTCCAGTCCAGTGATTTATTGCTCCACTCAAGGAGTAAATCTTAGCCTCAGTCCAGTGACCGCAGTCACTCACCACGTCTGGCCTGGACTGGACAACGATGATGCTGAGTATTGCTTTGCTGTACCAACCAATGTCGATGAGAATCGCATGCGCAATTAACAAATTGCACCGAAGGTCGTGAGATGTGTTCCAAATTGTGCAATTATTCACCACATTGTCCATTTTTCGATATTTCTTTGAACATTAGTTTTGTCCGAAAAAAAAGACGCAAATGTTGTTTGTTTGTTTGTTGCTTCGATGACGACCTTGCTCACCGCAGATGTAATTGTTGAAATTTATAAAAAGTGGAGCGCAGCTCAATTAACTTGGACCACATATCTTTGTATCTTTGTTCGAGCGCAGCTGGATTGGACATGAAAAGTTCATTTGTTGTGAAAAGAAAACGTTTTCATGACCATGGGTTTGTGAGGCGGAATGGGTAAACAAATTTTTCGTGCGCAGTTGTCTTTTCTTTTTACCTGCGATCATCTGAATTCTTCGGGTGGGAATGCCAATGTGGTTTGGTATTTATATTTGCGTAAAATTTGCATGGAATGCATGAAATTTGTTGACAACGTATTCGATGACTGGGACCGACTAATCAATTCATATCATTGAATAAATTTGTGAACACAATTCCGAGTTTTAAATCAGGAATAGATACATAGGTACATAGGTCCTAATAATATTAGAAATATCTATGACTATCATAGAGCTTCAAAAAGGGGTACAAATTTCATAATGAAAAAGAATTGAAAGGGATTGAATGATTGAAGATACTGCCCCCCGTTTAGCAAATTCTTACGCAGCTTTTGATCTGCCTGTCTTACATATTTCTACCACTTAACAGGTTTCTGTAACTCGACGAAAGTTGGATCGAATTTTACACCCCCAAAACAAAAACAACCATCACGTTCCTGGGTGCAACCCGGTGCGTCAATACAGAAGTTACTTCGTCCAGATCCAGAACTACACGAGAGATAAGTTTTCTTGACCGTGGGTAATGGTATAGATGTGGGCGGAGTGGCTTTGTGAAAGACATACGAGGAGGATACTTATGACTATGACTGTTGATAGGTGTTACAAAATCTTGAAAGGCTATATCCCGGATTGGTTAACGCGAAACAAAATTAAACGCCTAATACTCTTACATAATAACGTCCGGTCGCATAAGATTCACAAAGTCCACCCTACTCTCCGGATATTAATCCCTGAGACTTTAATACGCGTTGCAGTATGAAACCGGAGTTGGAATGCCACATTATTAAAATTTTTCAACGCCTGAATAAAAGTGGTATTTTTAATAGAGTCAATGACCTGCCGCAAATTGGGGAACACACTAACAATACTGAAGGAGACTACTGAGTATTATCATGCTATATTTTAAGCGGTGTTAAACAAATAAAAAACAAATATTCAAAAAAAAAAAACAAGACAACCTAATAAATCTTTTTTTACAAAATGGCCTGAAATTGTATCTTTCATTTGATTAAATTTTTTCTCGACGATCTTTTCTCAGTTTCAAGAAAGCTACGTCTGGGGTGCCTCAGGGTAGTAATCTTGATCTTCTTTTTTTATGCTTTCCATTGACGATATTATGCATCTTTGTAAGTTTTCCAGAGTCTTAATATATGTACACGATCTGAAGATTTTTTTCTTCATTAGTAATGCATTGGCCATTTAGAGTCCGTTCAGCACAACTTTATCAGATTTAAACTCAAATGCCTTCCTTAGAATGAATAACTGCCAATGCGTGTGGCATAGAAATTTTAACTAAAAAATTCTTGGCTGATCGCTTGAAATTTGCAAAAATAAAGAATTGTTTCTCTGATATCTTACTACCTATTCATAGAGGGATCCCTCAAGGTTCTGTACAAGGTCCTCTGCTTTTTTGTTTATTTATAAATGCGTCCTAAACAAAATAATTGTAAATGGTAAGATTAACCTTTACGTAAATGATGTACAGATTTATTTCAGTTGACTTATTGGATTTGTAGATGACTGTATAATATGTATTGCCCGTGTAAATGATAACCTTAGTAGAATGAGTTACTGGACTGATTCTAACGAGTTGGTCCTTAACGAAAATAAATCTCAGGTGGTAAATTTCTATACAGTTGGTCTTATCGTAATGTTGTCACATTATCGGCCAGTTATCAGTCAAACTATGAAGTCATGTGAACTTTATGATTAACTGATGAAATGGCAATAAAAATTGAATATTTAACTTGAATATTACTATCACCCTTAACTTCTATAATGAATCAATTCATTAGTGATGGGAATATATAGTAGTGTTCATATGTTCATTACTTCACTAATGAAGTAATGAACTTATTTCCTATACCAATTATGATTTTACGTGAAAAAGTAGAGATGAAGGAGTAGTCAAATAAAAATACATTCTTCAGGTATTTTCATATGTAGTGGGTCGACTTAGAAGGTGTGCTGTACGTGTCTTATATTTAGCATGAAAGGTTCTTTCTTGGAAGCTTCGTATTATTCTGTATCTCCCTGAAATCGATTAGAAATTCTAATACAAATTTTCCCAGAGATATTTGCATTTCGATACCACAACAAGGGTTGACCTTCTTGGTTATTTTCTTAATCAAAGTTGTTACAACAGTTGTTAGAGGTAGCATCAAAGCCAACCTCAGTGTAAATAGTAATTTTAAATAAAGAACCCGGCGCTCTAGAAATTAATAATAGTTTTTGCAAGACATAATCGTGTCTACCCTATTCTCATATCTTTTTACAAGACAACCGTTCTACTGGGAGCCAGGCACTAATCGATGTTAAGCAAAACAACAGTTCTCCACGTTAAAATTTGCATCTATGTCGTGCAGTAAATACCTTGCGTGCATGAGTTCCTTAATTCTGCTTGGTTACCACCCACTTTGCCACTAGAAGTGGTAACCTTTCTTGCCTCAGGCGGAAGATAACAGTAATTACAAATTTTTTAAGGTTCAGGTTAAAGCTGCATTACGCTAGAAAGTAAGAAAACTAATCTCGCCAGCATAGCATTCCCTTCCATTTATATTAGATGCACAGAAATGCATTTAGTGAGAAATGCATTGGAAAGTGCACAAAACTATTGTTCCTAAAAATCTCTCGGTGGAAAGCTAAACAAACCAGGCACAAAGGTAACGGGGAGCATCACCGATAATATGTTTGTCCCACATTAGAATCAGATGGGAACTGTCAGGTTCCATCACCACAGAGAGCTGCAGCACTGCACAACGACAACAATAGGAGCCCAGCAAAAGGAAATTCTTTTCCATCGCGGCAACTGCTGGAATATTCAGGTCTCTCGGCTTCTGCTCGCGCACCATTCTACCCAGGCATATAATCAATTAAAATTAATCAACCCCGTGATTAGATGCTCCGCGAATTGGAGTTGGCAATAATCAGGAGTCAGATAGTTGTTGGGGCTCCAGCTCCGGCTCCGGCTACAGCTCAGGCTACAGCTCAGGCTCAGTTCAGTTCCCATTGCTCTCAGTTACTTCTTATTTGCTGGTTCCACAGCAATGCAGTAGACTTTGCGGGTCTGCCCTGGTCTGATATTCTTTTTCTGGACCAGATTTTCCAGGCGCAATCTCATCGCATGCACTCGAGTCGAACGGAGGTAATCAGGTCGTCAGCTGGCAATTTGCCTTCTAATAGCATTGTGCCGTGGCAAATGTGGGAAAGACCCAAAGAAAAAAGAAATTACTCGCGAATTACGTTGCAACTAGTTCACATAAATTGCATAATTGCGCGAATATGTTTGATTTATGCATGTGAGGCATTCACTTTTACACCGGTGGATTTGGTGGCGTATGCAGGTGTCATGGTGGTATGCGCGTCTTGTGAAAAATTTCATGTCGTCTCGTGCTGTCACCTCTCGCTTAATATAGCACAGTCCAGCGGGTAATCGGATTTGAGAGGAAATTTTTCGTCTTTGGGTAATATGATCTTGGGTGATAGTTAGCGTTCCTATGAATAATGCAATACTATTCCTGCCCTGGTCGATGTTGAAAAAATCAGCCTTCTTTTCAGCCAAATCAGCTTTTCAGATCTTGTTATGATGGAAACTTGTGAATGCGGAATGGAACTGATATGATTGAAGATGCACGGAATAATTGGAAGGGTGTCTTTAAATGCAAGAACTTCAGGGTTAGAAAATTCACTAACCTTCGTTAGTCGCTTACGCATAATCATCTGTCATTCTCAGTACTTAATTGCTTATGTAAAGAGTTGAGAAGGTTCAAACATGAAATCTGAAGGTTTGAATGAAACATTAGACAAGCTGCCTCTTGCAGCTCAATGATATACAAACCCTAGATACTCAGGAAATACCAGTTCTATAGAGGCCTTCGTAATATGATTAACTACGCTGGTATTCAAAAGTACAACACTTAAGATTGATTACTCCCAAGTAATTATATGAACGGAGGAGGAACGTTTATAGAGAGGAATACCTTCACCAGACTAGTCCAAGTAGCAAAACACTCCTTTGAAGATAAAAGTAAAAAGTAAAAGTAGTAGTGCGTTTCTTAATCCTGGTGACTGGAAAGGGACGTAGTCGTGGGCGATAGGTTTCTCCTTATGCTGTTGCCCGGTATGAGTTTTCTTGAAGGCGCTTACACTTCCCCTTGATAATTTTCCCTTGCTTCCAGAGAACGAGCAGAAAAGTCGTGTGATTCCATGGCAGTGGGCTCAAGAACGATCAATACAGCCACGATGCCATATAGCAACTCTTTCGGTCATAGTTTTTCATTGATTTTCTAGGATGTCACCGATTACTAGGTTCACAAATGCTAAATGATCTTCTTACAAGGTACTACCTTCCCTTTCTTCACTATTACCAGCCACAGTATTTTTAATAGTCTATATATATATTATATATATTATTTATATGACATTATTGAACTTTTGGTTCACCTGGGGAGAGTATTCGTTGCCACACAATATTTCGTAAACACTTTCTTGGACAAAATTTGTTTAGTTTATAAATCTTCAAAATCTTTTCAGCCTGTCTTATGGAAAAGAGGATCTTTAACCTCCTTATCATAATGAACTTGGGATCGCTCTGGTGGCCTTTAATTTTCTTTGGATTCGAAGCTGCAAAAAGTCATCTGATTTACGGAATGCTTTATTGTTCACTTCCCTTGCTGCCGGTCACTGAATATAAACAGCTAAAATGAACTCCGATCTTCTTAAATTCTTCAAGTTCTACTGAGGACGTAGATTGTGAATTAAATTACGCTTCAAAATACGCACAAAAGCATTCCATTTGCCAGCCCATGTATTTTTGTAAGACACTGCAAACAACCTCCTTCACAAAATTCGTATCAAAACAATCTTAATGAGTGGTATCTAGATTCTTATCGTTTTACAAAAATACTCAAGGAAATTTACGACAATCATTTCCACAGAAGGTTAGTGGCCTCATAGCATCTTACAGCACAGCATTTGATTACGAAACCTGACCGAATTCATTGAGAAATAGTTGAGGTATGTTTTTGGAAGCCATCACATCCATCTTGCCCATCAGATTCACACAAATTTTCGGAGATAATTAGCAATGCCAAAGCGGAAATTTGCATAAAAATCACACTTCAGACGAGCTGATAAAAACTCACTGAAAAACTTCTAACGGTTGGAAGGGAAATCAATGAATTTATTAAGTTTTGCATTTGACCATGACAGTGGCCAAATCCATCCGGTGAGGAAACTTATTAAAGATTTGATTTGAAATCGGGTGAGGAATTCACCTATAGACAATGATCAGCGAAATATCGAACAATGTCAATGGATTTCCACTCGACTCGATCACAAGTGCGCAATTTAAAATCGACTGTTTCCAGGCTGGATTAAGGCTGTCACACACTTGAACAAATTTGTCAAAATATTTATGCGACTGATCACGAAAGATTTCTTTGAACCAAATTGAGCTCTAGAGCTGTACTCCACCTGTCATGATGCCATATTTGACCGTCGTCGACACAAAAAATTACCATCGGATTCAGTTCAATTCTTGTGAAGTTAAGCCTTTCTTGGGTCGTTAACCACAGCATAATTTCAGGTTTGCACTGAAGGAGCCTACGCTCCGTTCTATAGCTCTTTAGACAAGAAGTCATGGGCTTGTTTCCTTTTCTCGAGATCTTACCAGAGATTTTTTTTGGGTCTAAATGAAATTCGACTGCCGCATGATTAAAGAACGTGTTAAATACACTGCTCCCAGAGTTAGGCTGTACTTATCGTTCGTTGATCTGGAGCAGTTGCGATGTATTGGGTTCGATAGCTCCCCACAAGCCTTTTATAGCACGCTATTCAGAGGACATTGTGCTGAACCCGAATCGAAACCTTTTGGGTGGTCAACCACGCAAATTTGAACCCATTGTTTTACTTTAAGACGGAAATTGTCCGATGCAATGGAGGGGTTTTTAGTGTGCAATCAAACTCACACTTGATCCATGCTTCAGGCGGTGAACCTGTTCAAGAAATCGCCAACATGTAATCCGTCATTGACCCGCCGTCAGATCAATCGAACTCGAGTCGAGATGCGAAACTCGACTATAAAAGGCATTCGAAACGTTCGTTTACTTAACCTTTGTTAAACGAATACGGACTGATGATCTCTTAAATGGCTGTCTGACGATCTCTAGTGAGGTGGGAACTTCCAGCCACATTCTGGTTCTACACCATCGGCGTCTAAATTGATGCACGACACCGACTCTCTATTACGTCCCGTTTTGCTGAAGCATTGATAATTTGAACAAATCATCTCTGGAGATGAATAAATTTTGTTTTCACTTTACGGAATAACATTCGTCGGTGGGAAATTTCCAGTTTATGTTTTGGGAAATGGTTGGTGTTTTCATGCCCAAACATAATCAATCCGAAAGATGCGGATGGGCTGAGTGGAGAATTTATGGAATTATTAGACGCTTCGTTTAGTTCAAGATATCGTGTGAATTAAGAGGAAGTCTTTAGTGGTTTTTGCATGCCTGACCTTTGTTTTCAGAGAGAAAAAAAAACGAGAAGTGGTGAAAGGCAAAATTAACTGGATGCTTACAAATAATTTTCCGGTACCATCAAAATTGTAATTCACCTTGATTAATCTTTCAGCAGTATGAGAAAAATGCCTCTCAATTAGACATTAATCCACCTTATCCGTTTGAGACCTTCTATGGTAATATTACGGCAATGAAATTGGAAAATGTTTATTGATCTCCAACTAGTTTTTGACCTAGTGATCTTAATATTCCAATCACGATGAAAAAGGTATTTATTGGCATTTTACCAACCCAAGCTTTCCTGTTATTTGCAAGCAGAAACTTTAAATGGCTCCAACCAGGTTCATAAACAAAAGCATTTATTCTGTCTACATCCTGGGTAGATTGCGTCATAAACCTTCTGGTTTTGAACAACTAAACAGCTTTTGGTAACTTCTGAATCCTCTCCATGTATAACCGAACTTGTCCTTGCAAATTGTCTCAACCTATGTAAAATTCAAAGGCTTAGATAGTGTTGCGCGCGCGAGAAGTTTAATGAAGAGGCAAATTGAGCTGTTCTGCGACCCTTTTAACCCTACTCAAATCCAGGGTTCAGGTTCAGGGTTCATTCTCCCTCCTGCAATCGCTCTCATAAAACTTCCTACAGACCCAGTATATTTTCTCTTTTGATTCCCTAAATGGTAGTAGAGAGTGTGCGAGAACCAAAGCAGAGGTGTTCTTTTCCTGGGTGATGTGGGTCCGTAAGAGATATAATTTTTGGAGTTTATAACTCTCAGCCTGATTCCCGGCCTATATTCAAGGATAGATAAGGGGAGCGTCAAGGTGAATCGCGATCAGCAACCTTTAGAAACCTGCCGAAGTGAACGAACCTAGTAGTAGCAAAAGAGCCAGAGCATCAGAGATTGGCAAGGCAAGGGAGTCTGGGGAGAACAATAAGGCCAAGAAACCTTCGAGGAAAAAACTACCAGAGGTGCTCTGAGGGGTATCATCAATGACCAGAAAAGGTCCTGCCAGCAAAAAATAATAAATAGAGTGTCACTATATGGGCTGCCTCCAGAAAAATTTCCATCGCTTAGCAGGATATTTATGCAGGATAAGCTGAGCTCATCCAGGAGACCCCAAGGCGCATCAAGGACATATCATACTGTCCACAAATTCGTGTAATTTATTGCACGGAACATCACAAACCAAGAGTACTAATGTTGCTCAACACTGACTAGCGACCGTAATGACAGTTTCTGGGGCTGGGCAATATTTGAATCGATAATATTTGACAGCTGTACCTGGCCTTGAATCATCATGAACTCCTTCGATGCAAGCTATCCTGTTAGACAGAGATAGACAGATAGGGAACTGCCTTGGTGGATCCGCGAGCTTGGAAGAAAACGAATGGAGGTCAGAAAAGTTTTCAACAGAATCAAACTCTCGGATGATTGTCCAATGATCACTCCAAACAACAAGATCAGTAAAATTAGAGTATCCCCGAGCGAAAAGAAAGGTATCGATTTCTCGGGGCGGTAACATTATTAATATTGTCATCTGATGTGAACGAATTGCACATTTACAGACAGATCTCCGTGCCTACATAGTTTTGTTGCTACTTCCTGCAAGAAACAGTTTTCTGTTGAATCTCTCTGTGATTTCATTATTTCTTGCTTATTTTAAAATAGAAGATGACAGAGACTTAATGGGAATAATGAACGATTCCAAGTACTAATAAAAGTAGAAAAAAGACCGCATATGATCATCACCACTCTGATGATCACTACTAATCTGCTCAATCCGGTAACCTGGAAATCTTGTAAGGCGAAATTTCACTTGAATGCAACTGATTAAGACTTGTTGGCCTTAGCGGGGCACATCGAGAGACATTTCAAAAACTTTTCAGTGTCAATCAGCTGCAGTATTATGACAGGCACTCGGAAAGCACTTAAGCCACTTAACTCACACTATAAATAATATTTTAACGACGTCACAACTAATTATTAGTGATAAAAAGAGTGTGTCACTTGGCATTAAGTGGGACTTCCGTTACTTCACTTTGTTGTGCAATTAGAGCTGGGAAAGGAGAAAAACAGCTCCTGCAGCGCTGCCTCAAAAGATACAAAAATACCCTCTGACGGTATAGCGTAAATCATTCAATCTCATTTCATCATTAATTAGGCGGCTTACATCGTTCATTGAAATCCGCTCTCCTAACGATGCCTCTAGTTACGTGTAACAAGAACGTAACGAACTTTGCAATTTTCATCACAAAACCAGATTCCCACGTGGTCTTGTTTCAAGGCGAAAAGAAATTAGACACGGCGAAACAGAAAACCAGAAAAATCTTGAACGAAACACAATTAAGTTGGATTGCAGAGGTAGTTCTGCATGTGTGCAAAAAGCCATCTTCTTCCCATATCTCGGAGATAAGATCAGAAAAAATGAAAACTATCCAGGCACTGTTATGGAGTGAATTCTAGCACCGAAACAGTTTTTTCTACTTTTGCCTAGTATCGTATCTGTGATAACACCCGGTGAGAGGTAATTTACTCCCAGATAGCGATCTTGTTCAATTACGTCGTCGGTCGACCACATATTTGCATATGTTGGCATGTGAACAGGTACCATCAGCACAGAGCTTACATTTAACGTAATTTCACCGCGATAGAGATGAAGACTCATTCACACCTGTTATGATGCAGCAGCAGCAGCAGCAGTAGCAGCCTCCTGAAGATTTTTCCACCGAACAGCTTCCATGATTCATGTCATTGCATGGAATGCCACTCACCTAGAGAGAAACGTGATGATATCAATTTGGGAATGAGGTGAGATTTGCAGCACTAAACTAATGATGCAGTCACCTCCGACCGTTTCAAGTTCGATTTTTACGTGTACCGAGGAATTTCTCTAAGTAGACCTGGTGTAAGCAATTCTCTCAGCTCATGACGTATCCAAGTGGCATGTGAGGTTCGCAATACAACAGGAAATCCGCACTTGAAGCGAAGCAATTGCCAGGAGAAATTGTGAAAAAAGTGAATTCATAAATTCTGCAAGAGGTCAATTTTGGATGGAACTTTCTCGGTTTATTGAGAATTGAGAGGTGGGATTAGGCTAAACGTGAATGAAAAGTGAGAGCCGAACCGGACCGCCTTGAAATTTTCATAAATTTTGAAAAGCAAAAGTTGTAAAGATTTGATAAGAAATCTGGAGGCCTTTGGGAATTTCCGGTTAAATATTTACATTGGACTGGCCAATGTATGGTGTTTCTTCCTCCCTTTTTTCAGGATGACACCGAAGTTCAATAGGTGCCTTAGGAGACACAATCTTGGTCAGAAAAAAAACTAAAAGGGAAAGAGGCTTTAAGAACTCAGGAAAGTTTCCCGTATTGCGGATATCATTCGTATATACGTGAATAGCGCAATCCTCAGCAACTTGGACACTATCGTTTTTATACAGTGCAAATAAGACTGAACCTAATAATTATAGAACCATACGCAATACTACAGATGACAACTGAGGCCGAGGAGAAAAAAGTTAAGAAAAACTAGGTAACCCACATCAAGAAAATATTTGTTGTGACCTTAAAAAGAGCAGTCTGACATTTACGATTGGGTTTGAATCCCGATACCCCATATCTTTTTTATATATAATTCTTTTTTGTTTAGATCTTGTTTCCCAGACAGTCGGAAGATTGTTAGATTAATTACCCATTTAAAAAAAAAACATTTCCAGCTGTTTAAAATCAATGACCGTTTTTCTAATCTTTTGCCTCTGCTTAGTGGAATGCCCCAGGGTTCAATTCTTGGTCCTTTGCTGTTTAGCTTATATATCAACGATCTGCCCTCTGCTGTCCAAGATGTGAAGTTACATCTTTACGCTGATCATGCATAACTATATTATTCTAGGCCAGTTGGTATAATGGAAGATTGTCTTTATAGAATCAGTAAAGAACTTGGTAGAATACATACATAAATCCAGCGAAGTCGTAGTGTGTTGCCACCAATTCAGTGTTATACTTTCACGACATACCTTCAAATGTTCTTAACTACTACAGATTAGAGGTTGCATTTAATGATTTTAAATAATTCCTTATAAAAGAAAATGTGATTTAAACAGTTTTAAGCTCCAGCCTGGAATGTTGTGATAAAGAGCATACCTTTCGGTAATTGATAGCACGTTTGCCGCCTCTGATTTTTTAGCTAATATTTTTCCATAAATCGGCGTTCTGATCTTGTGAAATCACACAATTTTTATGTGCATTTTTGAGTCCTAAAAACCGTGAACTATATTAAAAGTGACTGTTTTACATGGTCTGAATGAATACCATCGGAAAAATTGGTGTAGGGGGTACCCTAGAACTCCAAGTGCAATGGCTACATGGTATTAAGATGTGCCCAAGAAAAAGATAAGTTCAAAAAGCAAAACAAGTTTTATGAAAATACTGATGATTATCACCCCAGATATATAGACATGAAAAGAATAATCTTCCATGATAACGCCAGATTACATACAGCTTTAAGGACTTGAAGCTTATAAGAAGCGAATTGAGAATCTGTCAGTAAGGTAGAATAGGATCACATCAAAGAGCGGTTCATCTATTAAAGGATGAGAAGCGAATGAAGTGTTTTTGATTGCAATTGCCAGGCAAAACATTCCGTGCATTGGTCCAATAAAACGATAAATAAAAGATTTAGGCTGAAAAAATTTACATACACTATAGAACTGGCCACCTACTGCGCGCATAAGTATTTCCTTTTCTGTTTCCATTTATTCCTTTTTGGGGTAACCCCCAAAACATCTGAAATCCCTGCAAACTGTATAAAAACCTTGCTAAAATTTCCAACTGCAAAACATTTAAACTCTTCTCAGAAAATACTCTTACGTCAACCAATTGATTGGCAAACTTAACTAATTCCCCGCCTGTAATCCACCTTAGCCGATGTTAACATAAATCGACAGCGGCATGAAATAAAAGAATTCCACAAAAAAAAAAATCCGAAACCATGCGAAGTCAGCGCATGCAAACGAAACTGAGACTTTTGTGCCCAGCGTAAAACGTGGCTTAAACCTGACTCAGGCAATCAACATCTTCTGGTTTGTTGCTGAAGGTATTCCTTTCAGCGTCATCAGATCTCACCTTAATTTTGCCGGTAGATGGTATCGCTATAGACCCACGATGGCGATGGAACGGATATCGAATTCTGATCACGATGAATGCATCCAAATTTACCTAATTTTATTTCAGAGGCGGATTGCCACGGATTACGTCGCTTTCGTTACTCCGGTGACGGCGGCGCACCAGGGCTTCATTAATTTTATGCTTCTCTGCTGTTCAGAGGTGAACTTGGCTCGTGTGTTTTTCTCACCGACTGCAGAAAATGATGACTGTACTATTAGCCGTCAGCTAGACCGACGAGTACCTACCTACAACGACGGCGTCGGCAATGGCATCCCATCAATGTCAGAGTTTAATGAGTTTTTAGGTTCCGACACAACCTTGTCCCAACATACTGGTTGCTGGTTGCTGGAGTGTCTTGTCTTGTTTCTGATGGCAACGCTTCGTGGTTTAAATGTTTCTACTCTTTTTATGCTGAAGAATTTCCGAACATAAAAGGGAGACCACGTCTTACATAAACCGTTCAACAGAATGTGAATCACCTTGCAGTTTCATTAGATCCGTCAATACCAATGGGTATCACTCAAAGCCAGAGATGTTTAGCTCTTGAAAACCTTTCAGAGCCACTAAAAAATATTTTCACGTGTTCCGGACATAATAGGTTTCCCCATCATGCCTGTTGCTCAGCAGTCAAGGATATCCTTGTTTGCACATAAAACGACAAGATACAATGGCGAATTGCTTACCGTCCTCATTTGTTATTCCTGCAGAGTGCCTACCAGCTCCCCAGGTACTCATCACAGAAAACAAGTCACGAAAAAATGTAACCAACTAGCACTTGACCCTAATAATTTCGTCTATGTTGTATCTGAATAGGTTCGGGATCCTTTCGTCCTTCACCGGTAAACACGTATCAAAGATAGAGCAGCAGGCTAAGCTGGGAGGTTTTTCTTTGGGATTTTCCTTTTTTATTTCTCATCATTTCAAGAATATCATACCAGAGACATCAGTGATGCCAAACGCAAGGCATAACAAGTGCTCCCTTACTTTAAGCCCAGAAAAGTCATCACTGCTCCGAAACAGTTCTAGTGTGGGATTTGTAGGATTTTGTCTAGTTCTTCTATCAAAATTTTTGCCTTGTCACTGGGGAGAAGTTTTATTGATTGTGCGGTTTCTTTTTTACCTTTGTAATAATTTTTTATGCTACCTTTGTAAGAACTGGCTAAATGAATTAGGATAGATCTTTTTTGGGTAAATTTCGTTATCTAGTTTGTTGTAGAAATGAAATTGAATCAAGGAATTTCACTTTTCATCGTTTTTTTTCAACTTTTACAGGTTGAAAAAAGGTCAAAAAGTAGCAACAGTTTTGCTCGATTTTATAAAAAGAATAGGTATTCTGACTGGACCATACGGAGTTCAAATTCATGCGGGATACAATTAATTTCAAGAATTTACAGGGTTTTGGGACAAGACAGGAAATTTGTCCGCGTAATTACGAGTGTATGGAAGATACGAATCAAAAGTAACTTCTAGGGAACCAGAAGCGTAAATTCAATAAAAAAAAGTTAATTGAATGAAGTCGAGTGGATGGAACTATGGAATATCCAATAGCCAGAGGGTGTAAATTTTTAAAAGATTCGGAGGAGCGATAAAATGTGGTTGCATTGCAGGCCTATATTGGAAAATTCGTAAACAACCAAGAAATCAGGGTTAAATTTTTTTAATTGGAGTACGTTTGTTTAGAAAATTTGCAGTGTTAACTGAAGGCTATCTCAGCTTATCTAAATTTTACAGAAATCTAGAAAAAACTGATTAAAGGAGGTCCCTCCAGATTCACCTCCATATGAACAAAGTTCGCCAAAGCTGTGCTATAACATCATAACGTCCTCTGAATTTTAACTGCACTATAAAAAAAAATATATAAAATTGTAATAGAAAATTCATCGATGAAGTAATGCATCCGTTTTGCAAACGTTCATGTAATTATTTCTTAATAAGAACAGAAAAAAAGTAAATATTTTACTTTTTACTTAACACGTCCGGGAGCTTCCTGATTACTCCCTCCCAGAACACCGTTTTAATCGTTCAATACAAAACATAACCTAGAAATGTGAAATGCTTAAAACCGTACTGCGGTTGAATACATCACCCTGCCACATAATAAATGACAAAAGATAAATCTGTGTCGTTATTTAAAGGCGCAAAATGTGGTGGACTCGCACAGCAAGTGCCTTTTAATTACAAATAATTTAACTGAACAATAACAAGACAATAAAAATCTGAAATTACTCCTCGTATTCTCAAGAAAGCAGCAATGACCCAGAGATACTGTAAAGATGATCTCGCCGCTGTGACCTTACGTAACATCTGGTCGAACATCTGTGAATCATGTGGACATTAAAATCGCGTTAAAAGGTGAGTTGTCTTGTCATTGCTGGAAATTTGCCGGTTCAGAAGTGATAGTATCAATTTTTTCTGTTGCTCTCTCCGCGTCTCCCGTTTGAACAGGTGAAATTCAATTTGTAAACGTGGCCAATTTATTTACTAGAGCTAACCGCAATCCTACAGGGCAGCACTTACCACCGATAAACTGGATGTCGTAAATTTTTGCAACAATTATCTGTAGGAGTTCGGATTGCTTGGCTTCTTTCGTGAGCATCTCTAGATCTGATATACAACCCATGTGGAAGCATTCTTTTCTTCTCAGATGGAGGTTGATTACGTGTTTTTTTTGTTCAGAGGAACAACTTGGAGTGTGGGAAGAAAGTTAGATTAATTCGCGCGCGCGCGCACACACAAATTGCTATATTTGCAGTAGCAGATCGTTTTACGGCTTTTAAATTAAACTTTTTTCCCATTTGGAGATGGCGTGGACGACTTTTGCAGATTATGCACGCCTCCATTCAGAGCTATTTTTTCATGCTTTCATTTAATAGAGAAACTGTGCAAATAGGACGAAAGAGGCACACCTTAGTCAAGAATTTGTTGTGAAATGGATTGTGCGTGTGATTGGTTATAAAATGCGTGGACTATTTATGGACAAAATGACGAAATTGCCTAACTCTACCAAGAGTTTCTTCTGATTTCTTTTCGAAAGTGCATACGCCTTGTAAAAATACGATGAAAAAAAATTTCAGTTTTCTTGGAACTCACACAAAAAAGTATTTGTGGCACGTACCAATCAATCGACAATTTCCCGCAACGAAAACCACACAAAATTCCTAACCAATCTTTAAATGCCCGCGGGATGCTATGAATGCTCACGAACTGCTGCAATCCACACGCAATACCTTTCCCGAATGATTGGTATCAGTCATTGCACCTGAGTCGGTTGCAACGTTTTTCATCCGCTACTGCTACACTTCTACACGTGTACAATTCCCTTTTTAGCCAAAAAAAAAAACTCAGCTACTCGGCTATAAATCAATTTCACTTCACCTTCTCCTCAATTTTGGGTTTTTTTTCCTTTCCTCACCATTAAGAACCAAAACGCACTGCTCCAACCTCTTGTTCTCCACCTTTCAATTTTATTAACTCCAATTTCCATTTGAAAGGTAAATAAAAATTGTAAGAAAAAAAACCGATTTAAGACCAGAAAGCAGATGAAAATTTTCTTTTTTGCCCCGTGCTAGTGCCGCCAGCAGCGGCAACAGAAAATCGATACTCGAAGGGAAATCGCACAATTAAAAGGACGAAGCTCGTGTGAGTTTTATTTGTGCTACTCCGGAAAGATATATTGAGAACAGAACGATATCCGCCCTAGGGATTCGCTTCTTTGCCTTTTTCTTGAGGTGATGTTTTCTTCAAACGTTCGTAAAAGGTAAAAACTCTGACGAGTTTGAAAATTACCCAAAAAATTTGAATATACATTTTTTTTGGGTGTGGCTTTATGGATTTTATTCCCCAAAAATATCTTTACAAGTGTCAGAAAATCGATAGAAGCCTGAATGGAGGAGATAAAATGTTTGGCTTTGCTCAATGGGAGAAGTTTTGTGCGGAACTTGTTCGGCTTTATATAATCTCTTCTGGAAAGGAAATTTACTCCACTTGTTGGCCACCTTTTCACTGTAAGTTTTGTAAAATTGTTATTTTGTTGGACGGTATCAGTTATGATACAATACACTACGGTTTACGTTTCTAATAGTTATCGGAAGAGATACCAGTTCCTCTAGATTTTGCTTTACTTAATGGTCAGATGCAGTCTACAATTGGAAGCTGGAATTCTTTCAACTTTAATAGAAAATTTTTTTTGTGAGCAGTTAAGGGTTCAACCATCGCCCTTGGCATATAATTCTTGTGCACTGTGTGAGAAACTAATCTATATTCATTAGCGGTTAGCGGCCAAACGTGTAGTAGTCTGGTTATAACGTCTTTTCTGGATAATTCTCAGACCTATTTCTTTAGGAAAAGTACTACTAGAGTTTTCTCAACGTACTGACCCTTGTAATAAAACGCGATAAAGGCTGCTGTTTATTGAGTTTTTCCTGCTAGCAACAGAAACCTAAAAGCCATTAGAACCATTAGAATTGTACAACAATAAGTGGTTCGAAATCCATATTCATCAGTTGGTCTAGTTGTTAAATATATTAAGGCACGAATAAATTTTTACATCAGAAACACAATTGTGAAAATTTCAATTCCTAAATTATTTAAAAATAACCCCGATAAACTTCTCCAATTATAGCGTCAACATGACTCTCCCATGGTAGGGTGTTTAAAAATTTAAGGTGCGAAGGAAGGTGATTAATAAATATTTAGAAAAGACTTGAAGATAGTATGGAACCTTGGAGAACACCACACGCGTGATACAAATTGACCAAGCTATTTTTCAATTTACTTTCGCAATCTGAGAACGATTCTTGAAAGAGCCATTCATAAGTTGCAACGACAGACGAAAGAATTCGAATATATATGCTCCAGCTTGAGACACAGGATTTGATGATCCACTGAATCGAAAGCTTTGGAGAAATCTACTGGAACAACAATATAGATATACTGTCGATGTTAGAGCGTTAGTAAGCTTGAGAAGAGCAGTGGTGCAGCTCTGATGAGCCTGAACCCACACTACCACGGTCTCAGAAGATTTGCAGAACGTAAAAAATTCATTTCTTACCAACTCAGGAGTTTCTCCAATACTTTTGAAAGAAGAGGCCAAACACTGATAGGATGGAAACCCACGGGAGATGTAGAGCGTTGTGTTTTGGAAATAGGTAAGTACTATCAATGCGTTGGAAAAATGCAGGAGTTTGTGCATTTGTTAAAAATGTGAATGATGTACGCGGGGAGATTACATCTGTACCAATTGTATTAGACTGAATAGAAAACGCTGCCCGTAAAACCTCCTTATCCTCTACAAAATGAAACTTAAATTCTTTATCAATAATATTGATGCCAAAGTCGAAACCGTGTTGAGGTCACAAGGGTAACAGGAGGTGAACGAGGTGAAGCCGTAAAAAAGCACGAATGTATTACCCGATGAACTCATACTTACTACCAGTAAACATGGCCCATTTATCATCATCAATAAAATGACACAAAATCGCTTTCATGTCCAAGGACATTTCTCCTCACGTCTCCAATAATTGTTTAGCTCAGGACTGGATGAGACCTGAGACCAACCAAATATTGAATCTCTTTATAAAGCCTATGAGGAACGAACGATAAACATCTCCTGGATCTTCTCGATCGGATTAATTCACTACTCATTTAGTTTGCATATAGTGGAGATGATGCAGCAAAAGATGATCTTTCCATACGACACACAGCAATGGAGCAACTTCCAATCTGAAATAATCTCTAGAAAAGCCAAAAATACTTATAGACATCCATGACAATCCATGACAGTTTATAGCTTTGTTCTGCTACTCTATTCCAAGATCCAAGCAGAACAGATCTGTGATCCAAGTGAAAAAGAGCAGCAAACAAAAAATCTGCTCTGATCCCAGCAAGTTTGTAAGCTGTTTGACAATTCGAAATGTGTCATATTCCAACTCTTACTTTGTTGCAGGTGGAAGAATTCCTGCTCTAAATTGCTCAGTTTTTTTTTCACCAAACAGAAAAACAACAAGTAGAGCAATGCTCTTTTTTTCTCGAACAGAGAGCAGAATTCTAAATTGATCTTTTTTGCTCGGAGCAGGTTACCGAACACAGCTTATATGTGTTTATCGAAGTTAAACATGCTTGCCACTAACTATCTTGGGAGGAAACGCTAGACCTAAGGATTAGAGCCTCTGTACAAGAACTAAAAAAAACATGGAGTTGAGGTGTCGATTGGACTGCTTGTTTACTAATTCTATACAATTTATAACTGGCCAGAAATAAACATTTAGACTCCTTTCTCAATCTGGAATGATCCTCAAATTCAACAGTCAATGCATGAAATACAATTCATTCAATGCGACTATCGATATAGGTTCAATTTTCTATTTCACTTCTGCCTTATCCCTAATTAAATTAGAGATTTGCATATTTCATGAGGGACTCTCCTGTCCCTGTCTGTTTAAAAGATTTTTGACAGTAACCAAATAGCATGACTTGACCTTCTTGCATCCAACATATTGCAAAACACTTACCCGAACATAAAACTTCTAAACGGAAACGTGAACACGCCACAGTCTCTAGTAGATTTACAAGAATACCTTTCTTACCAAACTAATGCCTTGCCTACCTGTGTCCGTGGTGTTTAAAAAAAAAATTTCTAGGAACTGCAGAACATGTTTGAGCTACTTGGACTGCATTTTCTATTGCGCAGGTAAGAAGCGTTTTAATGACCTTTTAATAAGTTCCCTTAACTTCTATGGCCTCCCAAATAAATTCCATAACTTATGACCAGACACTGAGTTAATAGCTTCAATCCAGATAAATGGGCATTTATCAGACAGAAAAAATTCCTGAAGCCTTGAATTCCTTCATTTTTCAATTTTTTCATCGTCCAAATGTCTGCTGCTCTTTAACTGCCCTCGTCAATTTCTTTTACAAACGAAATTAGTCTAGATAATAATTGGATAATTTGGTGGTCATTGCTTTGCCTTTGGTAACCATCATCAGGCGTCCTCAGCCCATTCCTTTCCGGTTCTTTGTTCGGCTTTAAACAGTGGGAGGAAAATGAATTTCATAAATTCTTGGGAGCAATAGACTAAGAAAAATTAAAAGTCATCTTTCATTACACCCCCAAAATCATATAAACGTTCGTCGAATTGACGGACTCTTACATTTCTTCCGAGTTCTTAGCAACATCTAATGTGAGCCCTGGAATTTATGGTAGTGGAGTTAATCGCCAATTGTCAAGCTGCACCAGAACAAGATAAAATTTTAATTAAAACTGATTGCCCTAAACCGGGGGGGCTTATCTTTTTGCCGCTGGACGAAAGTGCTTCCTCTGCCAGAGATAAGTAATCTAATTATTATACCACAATGAAATTGTGGTAACGACCTTGTTGACACTGTTCTACTGGAATTATATTAAACCACTCTCAGATACCAGGAGCAGACACGTTCCAAAAATAAGTAGACTCGGGCATAATGTCAAAGTCCACAATCTCACAGGTGGATTTTCTTGATTAATTTCTTGTTACACCTGAGGCTCTTATAGGAAATTGCGTGCAAATTATTGAGACTCAATTAAACCATTAGCAACAACCTGTAGATAATTACAATTTTTTCTTCTATCATAATCGAATGTTTGATGGTTGTCGCCAGTTTAACAATTGTTTTTTCCCTATCTTTTGGCAATTGATAAAATCATCTGGAATGGCGCATTGGACTAGTTTCTGAGGGATTAAAGTCGGGCGCTTAATGAGGAATTTACTCATTAAAGATAACGCCGGCCTGTTGAGATTAGTTTGGGAATTTTAAAAGTATTTCAATAGAAATACCTGTGAAATGATGAAATCGTGATCAATTGTGCAAAACAACTTACATAAATATTCGGACAAACTCGATAGACAGAAAATTATATCGCCTGCAGGAATTTTTTGGGACGAACGTATAAAGAAATTTTTTTTTGTAAGATTTTCAACTTTTGAAAGCAAGCCGATCGTTGTGTAAAGTCTAAAAAAAGGTTTTGTAAAGTTCGTTTCTGATTTAATCACTTTAAAAAAAGCGTGGGAACTGTTTAGAGATGATTGCCTTTCACACAACCTTAGACATCATTTGATAGGAAGCTCCAGAAGTTTTTAACTAATAACTACAACAATTTTTACCTTAGGCCAACCACACACCATAGATTTTTTCTTCAGATTCAATTTGCGGATAGGGATTGAATCAAATTTGTTTCCATACACCTCATGCTTCCATCTGCATTAAATTTATGGATAGCATTCTCAATAAGTCCTAGACGGGTGGAAATATAAACTTACAAGTTGTCCACATAAAAATGAAAGTTGGTAAACTTGGCTGCATCGGCGGGATCATTTATCATTACAGAGAACAGAAGTGGGTGTCAGTGTGGAACCCTGTGGGACTCCGTAATTATATGCCAACAGGATGGAAAAAGTATGATCACAGAATACGGTATGTTGACAGTCACAAAGATATGATAACAAAAGTTTGCAGGCGTTTGATTGCCCGAATTGATGTCTACGCTTAATTTTTAGTAATTGATGATTAACTTTGTCAAAAGATATAAATGTCCGGATTTAGAAACTGATTGAAAAGGATTCAGAAGATTTCTTGATTCGATATAAGGAATTATCATGCCTATAGTCAATGGGGAAAACAGAAGCTGGTAATCTTTTCCATATTCGTAAAGTTCGACTCTTGGTCTCGGTCTTGTCTGGAGGACGAAGGGATGAGACGGTTCAATGTGCGGGTATTACGCATAGAAATTACTCTACAAGGAATCAGATCAGAGATTTTATTGGAACAATGCTCATTGAAACAGCGATAAAAGAGCGTAAGGCAACCGAAATTTCGTCAATGCTCCACAGAATCGATTTTAGAGATAATCGTCACGTCGCCAATGAATTTAAATGCTTTCTGTTGGACCTTGTCCAATGCGGATAATACAGTACGTTCTGCTCCTGCCCAAATGTGTGAATTATATTCAAGTCTGGGTCTAATATGAGCTATACATTACAGTTCTGAATGAGGTCCAGCTGTCTATGGCACGCCTAATGAATTGTTTCTCATTTCGCAGACTTAGATTGTGGCGGGGCTTAAGTAGCCTGCGCATTGCGGCCACCAGTTGGCCTATTGTGCTCCGCACTAATTAGAGTTCCGCCATCAGTCCCACTCTTTCAGGAAAGAGCAGTATCTTCTTGAAGAAAATGTTCTCAAAGTCTGCAGGCCTCAACACATGAGCCCCAGCCCCCAGGTAGCTGGAATCGACATCGTGCAACTGACTCGCATTCGCATAGAATGTGCTCCGACGTTTCCTCCTCTTCAAGACAAAGTCTACATACCTCGGTGGTTTCAATACCCATCCGATTAAGGTAGAGGCCTGTAAGGACTTCTACGATTCTTATCTGATTCTTTGGTATTTGTAGTAATGCCGAAGTTCTTTTTTGGGAAGGGCTTTTGGTAAATTTTGTAGTTTGTTTTGAGCTCCTTTCCAATGCCCACTTCTGCTCTAACTGATTATATAACCCGGTGTTGAGAGCGTATTTGGTGGTTCTTTAAGAGATACCGCAAAAAGATTCTGGTCCAACGAGGGGCATTGATACACCTCTCCTGGCCAGCATATCTGCTTCTTCGTTACCCTCAAA